>VXAA01000610.1:5697-27953 GCA_013399115.1 Anseranas semipalmata
CCGGGGCCGGACAGCCCGGGCGGCTCCTCCTCCGTGGGGCCGTAGGAGCTGTCCGGCCGTGCTGCGCAGCCCCGGGCCTACACCCGCTGGCAGCCGCCGCCTCTCAATCGAGTGCGATCGGGAGTCAATCTCATGCCCTAGAAAGGCGTTTGGTCTCGTTGTGATGGCATCAAAGCAAGAAGGACCGTGGTCACCTGCGGTAGTTTTCCTCCCCGCGGCTGAGTGCCATTGCTGTTAGTTATCTAAGTCTCAGGCTTACTGTGCTAGAGCACTTTTTGGCTAGACTAAAGAGCCTTTTAGCAAACTTTTTTATTCCTGAGGGGAGTTCTTATGCACTCAAATCATGCTGCTCTGCCAAACTCTTACTCATAAACCAGAAAGGCTGCTCTCATTAAGATAGCTGGTATATGGAAATGTCTCTTATCCCATCACTCATAACGCCTCATGGCTCATATCTGCACCCGCATCTTTTCAGTTTTAATACCATTTTCCAAGCATAAGCCACGAGGTCCAATAACAATGTTTTGCTGTTGGATTCCCCAGGGCTGTGTATGGAGGTGTTGCCTCCATCTCTCGCTGCCATCCCCTGATATATTTCCTTTTAACCTCATTAGCACAGCACGCCCTCAGGAGCCCGTGTCAGGTGCCCACCCTGGAGACACAGGGCGCTGGCTGGGGTGTCTGTTTTTCCGTCTGTAGGTATCTCTTCCAAATCCATCGTTTTGTGTCTCTCTGCATTGAGACACTTCTGTGAATTGGCCCACCTCACAGAATAAGCCAGACCGTATCTCACGGCTGCCTTGCTGTATCATTCCTATTTTGCAAATTTGGTGCTAACTGTAAATGAGAGGGATGACTTGTGCATTTCCTTCAAGATCATGCCTACTGCCAATGCCTGTGGAATGTCTCTGGAAAAAAGCTTTGACCAATAACTGCTTTTCAACTGTTTTTATGTCTGTCAGTTAATCAATTCTTAGGCTATTTAATTTGGAATATTTCTTTTTTTTTTGTAAATTGTTAGATTAAAGCATGCAGTTCATCAATGTCCATGTGTTTTTTATCAGCGCAGTTACCTCTTTTATCACACATGACTTTGTCTAAGAAGAAAAACAGATTTATTTGATTTTTTTTTTTTTTTAGAAAGGATGCTAATTACATTCAGATTTCCCTTTATGACCCTTTCCTCAACTAGCCACCATCAGTGCTCCTCCAGGTTCCTGAATTTTCCCAGTCTTCCAAGATGAAAATCATTTGAGCAGGAACAGTCAGCTATCAGTTCTGGCATTTGTGGTACAAGTTTCCTGCACGTTTTAATGAAACAAAACAAAATAAAACATGCCTTTCCCTCTAGCACAAATCTAACCTTTTCTTTCTGTAGAAAGGACTGTGAGGTTCTTTACCATGCTCATATGACAAATCTACAATCAACCATAAACCAGTGTCTTGCTGCTTTCTGAATGCAGAAGAAACTACTTATTTTAACATTTGCCTTTTCTGTATCACTGACAGAACCATTGGCAGTGTACAACAAACAGTGTACCATTGGCATATTGAAACAAGACTATATACTTCAATTTTTATGTGTTTTTTTAACGTGTTTTTTGTTTTTGTTTGTTTGTGTTTTGAGGTCTTGCACATCTCAAAAACTCTTCACTTATCTTCAGCTCTGCTGGTTAAACCTTCTTTTCCTACTGTGTTTAGCTTTATTTATCATTGTTAAACTTCATTAGTTTCTATTTCGTATTTATTCTTATCATTTTTGTTTACTTCTGTTTATTAAATAGTGCCCTTACTGCCAACAGCTACATTTATTTCCCCTTTGAAGCAGACTGTGCTTGTGTTGTTCCCTTCGATTCATTGCCAAGAGCATGAAGTGTGGACACTGCCCAGCCCAGCTGGCTTAGCAGCTAAAGGGGTCTGGTGGCAGCAGAGGCGACTGTCACTACAGGGAGCCTGTCAGGTTTCTAATCATTGCTCATATGAGATCCTTCAATTCACAGCGTTACCTTTTTCAAGGAGCACTCAAATTAGCTGAGGAAAAAAAAAATCCAGATCAAGGCATAATCACTGAATCTTGTAAATTCCTTTAGAAGGAAAAACTGCTGAGCTTGATGGTATGATCAGCCTCAACTCTGGCCACCTCTGTTCAGGAATCAACAGTGGTAAGATAAAGGTTGCAGATGGAAGTTAGATCCTTTACTAGATCCAGAGTTATAGATGAAAAAAATATTAAACAAGCCTTCAGGTTCACAAACCTGTCTTCAGGTATCCTGTGGTCACATTCTGGAAGTCTTCAGGAAGATGAAATGATTCTATGCTGAAGCCTGAAGAGCATCCTGCTGGCTAAAAGCAATCATCTGTAAAAGGGCTTTTTAAATTCAGTTCCTATTGAAAACGAGTTAAGAAAAAGAAGAAGCAGCAACCTTATTTTGAAGTGAGTTTGAAAAGTATAAAAATGATATTTCATCACTACTTTTATACACAATTGTAGTACCCTTTCTTTTTTCTTTTGTTTCGTGAAACAATTTGTCTTCAGATCTAGAAGAGATTTTCTGTTACTTTTCTGTGTCAATTAAAAAACAACCTTTTGTTGGTGTAAGAGAAACTGAATGAGCTATGCTAATTCTTACCTGATTTGAACAAATCTTAAGGACTATGAGTTTCTAACTCAAGGTTCTACATGGAAAGGTAGGGCAGCAAGCTAAAACAGCAGGAAATGGATTTAGAGCAAATAAAGTAGGTATTTCTTCACTTTACATATATTTCTGCTGTGGAATGCATGGTTACTGATACCTTACATAGGTTCAAAATTATATTGGATACGTTTTATTCAAGCAGAATCCATAGAAAGCTGTTAAATACAAATATACCACTTCTATGAAAGTATTGTATGCTTGCTTTGGTTTATGCTTTTTGCTGGGCATATGCTACTGGCCATTCCTTTAGGTAGGATACTGGATTTGATGGGGCTGTGGCATGATCCAGAACAGGTTTTGCATGTTCACGTATACATGAATACAACTTCCTCTACAGTCCTGCCCCAGTTCCCCTGGGCATTGTAACACCACAAAGGTTTGTGCTTGGTACAGGCAGGCGAGACACCAGTGGGAATTTCTCCCGTACCAACGTGGCTTTTGGTTCAATGGGCTTGCACAGGAAATCCTAGGAAACCATGGAGAAAGCTCAGGTTGTCCTTATTCCTTCATTGCTCTCCCTCTCCTCTGCTTGCTTCTAAACACTCCATCTTGTACTTCTTTAAACTCTGCTGTTCAACTTGCTGCTTGTGAGTGGGAGAGACTTTCTTGAATGCGTCACAGCATTAGTTTCCTGGATTTTTGTAGGCTTTGTACTGACATAGGTAAGATGCTCTTAATAGGACCCCAATTATTTTTATTGCCAATCAGTGACCAGCAAAGGCTGCCCATAAGAAAAGTGCTGCTGCTTATGCTCAGGCTCAAATGTGAGCTACTCAATAGACATACAGAGCAGACCTTTCAGAGGATTATGATTATGATTGTATCAATATTTGCTTGAACAAAATATAGAGTTTTACGGAGAATATATACAAAGGGCTTCACAAACAGCACTTTCTCCCACAGAATTTGAGAGTGTAACTCAGAAACTGTTTCTCTGTTCCATGCAATTGAGCGGAATTTAGTTTAAGACAGAAATAGCACAGCCATGGGTAAATTCAGTGACATTATTTGAAAACAACTCTGAGAGAATGGAGACTAAAAATCTCATCTGATTGATTCTTAGCAATAGTTGAGGATTTATTGACTTTTCTGTGAATATACAGTTTCTATTAGCAATATTTAGATACATTTTCTCAGAAGTTCTTAGTGATTAATGTTTAGTAACTTACGATTCAACCAATTACAAGAAACAAGGCACTAAAATGTGCAGTTAGTCATCCTTATTACATACTCTGTGAGTTTCAGACATACAGTAGATTCCTCTCACTTAGACAATTACTGACACTCTTCTTCAAGTGTTACTTTTTGTTGCATTTCTTACATTCCCCACCATTAGGAATTATACATTTTAGAGCCATACGTTTGTCTCTTTTTAGTTGCTGTTTCTGTAGCAAAGAATTTGCTATGAAAATTAGCTATAGAATAAAGATAATGAAAATCCCATCCCTCACGTTTCTAAGGACACAGATATACTAACCGTGGGCTCCTTAGAGATTCAAACTATAACATGGGCATTATTTATCCATTTATTTATCAATTAAAAAACAACAACAACAACAAAATAGTTGTTTAAAGGTGCAATGCCAGAAGCTACTTCTGTGCAGGGCAGAAACAGCCTTGGTATCTGAGGCACTAAAATACTAAACCACTGCTTTCCAATGGGTGAGATGACCGAGGCTGAAATGCTAGAAAAACCTTGTGGCTAGCCATTTGGCTAAACCAGGGCTAGGGCTGAAATAATGTACAGTTTTTAGTGCAATTTAAAAAGCAAAACCCAGAAACTGTTGCTAATAAAAGGCAAAGACCACAAGAGATACCATCTAATATCTCATTAAAATATTTAGTATCAGAAGGAATGTATACATTTTCAAGTATCTTATGACAAATAGCCCAGGACTTAAGTAGTAGTTCTGTTTTAGATGCTCACCAACTATAAGCACAAACACTATACAATGTGATTTTATATATTGTTAAAATACAACATAAATTAATGTCACATAATACATACAACCCAGTGTAAATTAGGAGTGGTTTCCTAATTATTTGACCACTTACACAAAAACGACAAAGAGGAGCACCTAGATTCAGTTTTCTTCTTGAGATTCCCAAGCTCTAGTGCCACCAATATTTTAGAGGTCAGATTTTCAGTTCCTCTGCATTTCAACTGTAGTTATCCTGAGCACCCTGCACACACATGGAAAGATTACCACTTTGGTTTTCAGAAGATTTTTGCAGTCTCCGTGACCAAAGGAATTCAGGTGCTGGTGTAACATACATTCCAAAAATAGGGGAAGCCTTTGCAGGATTAAAGAAGTGACAGTGAAGAGAGAACCTCTTGCAGCAACCTTGAATAACACCCTGAGTCATTGCCAAATTAAAGTGAAAGTTACTTTTTCCCCTTGGAAAGATAAGACTTGTTCAAACCTGGCCAGCATGATGTACAATCATGTACATTGTAGAGATGGCAATAACGCATCTAGAACCAAATTATCTCTTAAAGCATTTTTGCTTCTCAGGTATTGTAAAAATACTTCTGTAAAACTGCATAAATTTTTGGAAAAGAGAGGTTCTTACTCATGTAGCAATAAGGGTCACTCAAGGATCACCGGAAGAAAAAATGTTAAAGAAAACCATTATGTGATTGCTCTTGATTATCAATGTATATATGTATATGTTCTTTTTTCTTGTAGTCTCATAGGTTGGAAATTCCAGAAGATGCCCAAGAGAAGGGGGGCTCCAGTGCTGACTGGAATTTGGTGGGATCAGAAAGTGTAGCTAATATGCTCAGTTGAAAGTCCCTTCCATGGTTTCTTGAGCCCATTTTGCCCAGAGGTCAGTGCTGAAGGCAACTGGAGCCTCACCAGATCAGCACCTCTGAAAAACAAATCCTGCACCTACGCTGGTGTTGCTGGATGCTAGCTGGGGATAGAATAGCTTGTGCACGTTATGACTGGAAGTCCAGAAACAAAACCACAAAAAGAAAGCTATGAAGGCTACGCCTTCTGGTCCTGTGGAACCTTTTCTGGTACAGATCTAAAATACTAGGACATCTACATATCTAGAACCTGAATATCAGATCTCTCTTTATTTAACCTTAGAGTCTTCAGGAAAAAAAAAAAAAAGTGGAAAATATAAATAAACACAAAAGATCACATGTAGCTGAAAATATGAAATATTAGAAAAATATTAAATCTATTGTTCACATTGTTAAATTTATATCTACCCATCAGGGGTGTGTTTGGCTTTATAGCCAACATAGGTGTGTGTGGGTTTTTTTGTTCTGTTTTGTCTTTTAAAGAATGTGAGCTAATTTGATGGAAGTAGCAAAGACTTTGCAAGGAAGAGGTGAGTCTATCTGTGTGATATATTTACTGCACCGGTTAACCAAATCCTAACAGAAAACTCAATCTGTCAGACTGAAGCTGTGGCAATTTATTGCTTTTGGTTGTTGAGCACTTGACAAGATATAATTTTAACCTGTTCTATGATTTGGAAGATTTGAATATACAACAATTAAAGAAAATTGCTTAGCACCTGAAGCCATTTTTACAGATCACTGAAATAAACCACTGTAGTTACTATGCCCATGCTTGCTTTTAAAGTTGTGAGGGTGTGCGGGCTTGAGTTTGCTGCACTGTGAGGCTTGAGCCACCCATGCTGTGTGTAGGGGAAGGGTTCAAGCCTAAGCCAGTCCTTTCGGCTGCCTGGCTTCCCCAGCCCAGCTCCCTGATGGTGCCTTTGTGCTGGATTTACATAGGCAGCCCTGGTAGCTGTGGGATTTGGACAAGAATGAGAGCTGAGATCTAGACTTCCCTATCAAACCCATGGCAACACCTAGAGCAACCTATGGGCTTCAGTGGGGACTGGGTAAGTGTGAACTGGGAGCAAGCAATTAATTTATCAGTCTATGAGAGGAGTAAAAGCAAGATTTACCCCAGAAGAACTTGTTGCAATTGGCTGAGACAGAGATGCGGGTACTGATATGGTCGTTTATTGATCATACCTCTAAACCTGCCACCTTGTTGGTGTGACAAGGCATCTCGGGGACAAGGTTAGCAAAGACAGTTGTTCCTGCTGGCCAAAGACTCTTATTTTTTATATGAATTCATCCACCGTTGCTGATTTGGTAATTGGAAAAGATGCAGGCACTCAGTGCCAGGCAACTTGAGAACCAGAGCCCCTCCCCAGGGTCCCATCAGCATCACCTCATCACCACTGCGTGCATCCATGTGAGAGTATTGCATTCAAGAGGAATGGGACAAAATCTGTATGGGAAGCTTTCTTAAGCTATCAGCCAGCAACAGCGTGCAACATAAAGCCCAGCCTAGCCTTAGAGCCCTTATGCAAGGCAGTACTTGAAATCAAACCAAATCAAAACAAATGTATTTTGGAAACTACTGTTGCTTTATTTGGCAAGGACTTCTCATTACACCTCATTTTAGATGGAAAGTTGTAGGTAAGGCAATATTTGGATTGGACATCATTGTTCAAGCAGTGGTTGAACCTCTGTATTAGGTCAGCAGTGATAACCCCCAGCCTGCCAAAATTTCAGTGCTGGTTTAAATACCAAATCCATCACATCGCTTCACTAATTTGTATTTGGAGGCTCAGTATGTGACAATATGTACAAAATCTTTTCCAGATAAATGTAATTTATCAGGTGTGTCAATTCAGATTTCGTACAGTCCATAGGCTTGGTATTCAGAAGCCGTAAAGCCAAGAGGCTCATTGAGTTGAAGGACAGTTCTGTGGGAATACAAAGGTGTCTAATAGAAGAAAGCAATTTTAAGTAAAACTTCAGTGAGAGTAACAGGTCAAAATGTCAAAAGTCCAAAACTGAACAGAAGCAGAATTTTGTCCCCACATTACACAGTGGCACAGGATACACAGCATGATTTTGCACGTGACCAAATAATGGGCAGAGCATGAGGAGCTTATACATCACCTCATTAGTGCCATGTAGATAATAAATTACAACCAAATTGGCATATAATGCCAGTTTCCAATTCAGGACTGTCCAAGAACAGCCCCTTATATCTGAGAAGAAATATCTGAAGGCCAGCGGAATACAATCCATCTCATGCTGTGCTGAATGCAAACCTACTTCTCTCTTGCCAAACTCATTTAATTAATTAGGTGCTCTAACAATCAGGCAGAAAGTGAAGCACACAACTGTTCTGCGGCTGTACTGAATAACACAAGGAAAACAATTTCAATCAACATTTTTTAAAAACATCATTTAATTAAGGACTGTCTAAAAATCTATTGTGCTTTATGTCTGTTACATTAGAGTTCTTTCCCCAAACGTGTTTATATGGTGTAGTTTTTTTCTAGTCAGCTCTTCTGATGAAGCAACAGATTGTTTTTAGCTATTATGACTGCTAAATCCTATTTTATTTTATGTTTTCTCTTGTGGCTGTTTTAACAGGTTGGGAAATCAGAACTAGGATGAGTTAAAAGATTTGGGAAAAGTGCTTGGTTGTCACTGTTAAACAGGTCGACCATCCAGCAAGATACATCCTACGCTCCCTCATCCAAAGAACAGTTTTATAAACCAAAGCCATGTGGCAGACAGTCCTTTCCTTTTCCTTGTTGTATAGCTGATACCATTTGGCTGACTACATGCTGGACAAATTTCACGTGTTTTTCTTCAGTGCATAGCACGTGTGCCTGGATAACAAGGGCTCAGAATAATGTCCAAATTCATGTTAGTAAAGAGTGATGTCTAATAATCATAGCAGGATTCCCACTTGACACGGTCACTTTTCTTATTGTCAGGCACTTGGAGCTGCCAATGGTGTGATGGAGGTGTCCAGATCCTCAAGGGCAACAGTCATATGTGGGGGAATTGTTTGACCTACATGACAGTGTTATCTCTTAGGACAGCTAAGAGCTGTCTTCACTTCTGACTCACTCTGAAAACCTTACCAGCATTTTATCTTATCTTATCTTATCTTATCTTATCTTATCTTATCTTAGTCTTTGGAAGTTTTTAATTTGTTCAGTGTTATTAACATGACTAATGATGCGGGATGCTTAATCCCTTCACCACCAGAGCAGCAAAATGCTCAGGGCCACAGCTGGGAGTTTTCTGTTTCATTGCTCTTGTTTTAGGCCCAGAAATCTGTCCACATTTCTATATGCATAAACAGGAATCCAGCTTTTTTGTGTAATTCCATGAAAAACAAAACAAAAACAAAAACAACAAACCCTAGTAAGCAAAGTCCCTTGTAAATCAGCAACACAGAAGTTATTCTCTGATACCAGAAACAGATATCACTGCTTGCTTTTACTCTGAAAATACATTATTCTATGCTTATACATGACAATGGTCTTCTTTCTTTCTTTCTTTCTTTCTTTCTTTCTTTCTTTCTTTCTTTCTTTCTTTCTTTCTTTCTTTCTTTCTTTCTTTCTTTCTTTTTCTTTCTTTTTCTTTATTTCTTTCTTTCTTTTTCTTTTTTCCAAATGTACAGAGCTGTCCTGTGTAATGGTTTATAAATTATATTAACAGTTGCTGTACATTATCCTGTCAGTTTGTTACTTGGTTTATTTTATTAACCTAAATGTATTAATTTTGGTACATATTAGTACTGACTTTGCACAGAAACACTTCTGAATATCTAACTAGAGACAAAGTTCAGGAAGAGTAACGATATGTGAGTTTTACATTTAACTGCTTTGAGAAGAAATAGAAAAATAATATGAAAAGACAGCCAAGTACGAAAAAAAAACTTAGATGTATCAGTCATATAAAAACAGCTTTCAACAAGCTAGCTCAAAATATGAAATCACAGGACTACTTGTGATGGACTTTACTTGCTTAAATAAAAATGTTATTTTAAGATTTACATGTAATTCACCTAGCCCCAAAGTAACAATATATAAATGTGTAGGAGTTTGTCATTTCAATGTTATCATGAGAAAAACACCTGAAAATACGGCACTGTGACCACAGAAATTCAGAATGAATGAGAAGCATTGAAATGTGTGTGTGGAAGAAGGAAGAGGATGCATTGTAAAAGCCACTGTAGCTACAACCAGCAAAAAGAAAAGTCTTGGGAGACTGCTAACATTTAGTATTGCAAACACACAAAGATGATTGATCTTTAAACAGAATTCAGGGCTACATGAGATGTGGTATGACTCAGAAAAAGGTAGCCCTGGGCCACCTTGCGTTTCACTGTGCATGGGGCTGCAATGGGACTGCTTCAGCCCTGCAGCCCAAGTGCTGAGCTACACCACAGCAGCTGCACCTGCCCCCTGCGTGGACCTCTTCTCTGAGCAATGACCCAGGGGAGGCGTATATTTAGCCCTGGCTAAAGACATCTCTGCTGTGGTAAGCAGCAAGATCCCTTGCTCTGTGATAGAGCAGCTTGGGCGTTGAAGGAAGTACTGTAATGGATTGCAGGACGGGTTATTTCTTTGTCAAGGTTAAGAGCCTTGAGTTGAGGAAACATCTGTGAAAATCTTCCATGGAGGCTTTTCCACTACCTAGAAAGAAGGAACTTTGTTACCGGAAACCCCAAACCTAAACTCTGCAGAACCCCAAGGATTTATGAAGAATCAAAATCAATTACATGGCTTCAGCATCCTGCATTAGCTCTGATCCTCATGAATGACTTTGTAGTCACAGACTGTCCTCCCAGAGTTACATGGAGCTGCAATGGAGAAAGTGCTCCCCTCTGTACAAGCCTTTCTCTACGCTAATCCCTTTCCAAAATCCTCTGTTGTGTTTCCTAGCCTGTGCCCAGAATCCAGAACGTGTGGGCAGCTGTACAAAAAAGGCTAAGTGACCATACTTTATGTGGATGTGGAAGAAGATGACTGTGAGGAGCACCCATTTCATGCTCAGATGTTGTGATATAGGCAATCTGGGCAAGAGAAAGAAAAGAGCAAAACATGTAACTCTGGATGAAATCTGCACATATTGCTAGTTAAAAAATAAGGAGGAAAGCAGATGTAGGGAAGAAATGCAGAAGAAACTGTTAGCAAATAAAGAAGATTTATACCAGATAAGAAGTTAGGTGATCTCCAAGGAGAGACAGCACAAGGAGCAGGCTAGTGTCTCTTTGGAGAGCATGAAGAAATTTGCCACACCTTGGCTAGAAGGTCATACCTTCTCTTCCGAAGAACAAAGAGTCCGAGAACAATGACCACAATGTCTGTCTGGCATGTTTTTTCTTATGGAGTTAAACAGGGATCATTTGGCCCAGTGTATCTTTTAACTTCATTCTTGCCAACAACTTGTATAACAAATCCAGAGAAGAACAGGTATTTTAACACTGCTGTATTTTATCTATGAAAAAACTTGGGAAAATGCCTATGTTACTTGGCCAAATATTTAAAAGGAAAACACAATAAGGTGAAAGTATCTGAATGATGTAAGCTTGAAAAAAAGGCAGAGGAACAAATGGACATGTTGTCTGGGATTGCTCTACTACAACTACGAAAAGTTGAACAAAAGAAAAGACCAGAGGAATTGAAAAAAGAAAAAAAAAAAAAAAGCTAAATTTCTCAAGTCATTTAAACTCCACCACACCAATCACTTTGGATGGAAAAGCAAAAGCCTGCCAAGGAGGCACATTACTTCATCACGTTGACATTTTTCTGTGTCTATCAACCAACCTTACAGCAGCCAACAGTCAACCACAGATGGGAAAGCAAAAACCTGTGTCATCTGTAAGCCCACCACAACAGCATGTTGTATCATTTGTGTTAGGTGTGACATGCCCGTTCTTCCTCTGTGTATGTACTGATCACTCTTTCTTTCATATCTTCATCTTGGTTCTTTTTAATTTTTCTCCTGCGATTTTCTTTCTTTAAAGTAGAAGCTGAATTAAAAGGTTCTATTGTTCAGCCTAGGAACTGTAACTTTTGGGTTCAGAATAGTTATACATATCAAAATGCAAGGCATTGCCCACTTAGTACAGTCTGAAAACATGCATACTTTAAATGACTTTTTTTTAATACAAAAATAAAACAATCTTTCATGAGCAATGTATGTTACAACTTTCAGGAGTCAAAACTACCCTTATCTCAAATATCATTGATTCTTCCTGGACTGTTCATACCCTCCCACAAGGCTATCTAGACCTGGATTGTCTCTCCATTCTTGCTCTCTTCACAGTGCTGAAGTTGTCTCCACTGGTCACCTTTTGGCACCTTAGCACACATGGTTTTAATGACAGAGTTTCAAATTACGTTCACTTTGGAGCAGCATTGAAAGAATCCCGTCACTGTTTAAGAGAAATGTCTTTTGTATCCCTTTTCTGGATGGTGCCTAAACAAATGTCAAAACCACTCAAATAACTCACTCACCTTCCAGAACACAGAATGCAACCTCAGGACATAAAGGTCCTCACTCCTGTTCACTTCTTTTGCCTCTACATTTATCGTGCATCATTGTCCTACCTTCCAGTATTGTTTCCATTCAGCAGAAAAAGCGTCCATAACTATATCCTCCTCGGAAGTCCTGCACTTTCTCCATACAGCCAATTTATAAGAAAACTGACTCTGCCGTCAAAAAGATTTGTCTTCAGATTTCATACATGACCTGTTCTACGATCTTGCAGCTGCTCTGCAAAACCTGATTTTTTTTTCCTCTGTCATATAAAATAAGTTGTGATAAATCACTCCTGTTGTGTTTGCTGGTGTTAGCACGTGGAAGGGAGCAATGCATGTACCACAGCCTTAACCACTGTGAGTATTGTGGTTGATAATGGCAGTGCTTGCAAAGATGAATCACCAGCAGGGAAAGCAGTTCAAAGGAAAAAAGAAAAAGAAAACCTACCAAAAAAACCCAAAGCCGAAACAAATTGCACCAGAAAGAATATCCAGGGAAGAAATGGAGTGTATCTGGGAAGAACAGTATGTTTTGTACCATACCCTAACTTAAATATGTTGCTCTCTGTCTGGATGTGCCCGTATTAGTCATGGCCTGAAAATATTTTATTGAATAATGGGATACTTGGGGTTTTCACTGAAAATGTATGCTTTTCTTCATTTTTCTCACTGTTTCAAATAATGGTTGTACACCTTCCTGCAAAACAGCTTTTCACACATCCGAAGTTCTTACAAATCTTTACAGAGTTCTGTATTTCACATTTTCTTAACCCTTGCCCCACTAGAATAAATGACTGCCCGGGGAAGGATTGTCTTTATTTGTGCTTTCCTACCATCTACTACTCTGGGCCCCCAAAATCTGCGGAGGCCTTCATGGGAATGCTTTCATACAAATCATGCCCATCACCCCTCACTGACAGCAAAGGCAAGAAATACATCACCTTAACACATAGGACAGAATAAAACAGAACTCCAAGACAAGAATGATCCCCTTTAACTGCTTCCCACCCAAAGCCTTAGCCTATTTTCTAGCTAGGCTGAAATATTCCAGTTAGCTGCTAAGTATTGCATGGGTAGACAGAGGGAGACTTTGCCAACGGACTAGATGGCTTGCTACATTTTAAGAGCTTTATGAATTGTTAAAAAGCTCTTCCCCTCAGAATGACCGTAGGTGAACAGCACACAGCACTGGCAGCAGCGTGCATCCCTCCTATTTCAGTATTCTACTTGAATACGAGATAGGCCTGGAAAGGAGAGGGCAAGCACAGTGCCTTTTGAGGAAGAAGTCATCATCTTTACAACTTCATAAGGGTCAAGGCTCAAAGAACATGAGGGCCACTCCACAACCATTCTCTCAATCAGCCAGCGAGCTAGCAAATATTACTGTTGTTCTTCACAAGCAAAGTGCTCAGATACTACAGTGTTCCTTTTGCTACGTCCTTCATTTTCATGTCTTCTATGAAGAGTAGGTTAGGGACTGTATTAACCAGGGACTAAGTTTCCTTTGTTTTGTTTTTCTGTGCCCCAGCATAACACTCTGATCAACATCTGTCAATCACCTTTTCTCTCAATAGCAGAGAGCAACTCCAACCCTTGCTTTTATTTAGGAAATGGTAGATATGAAGAGCTAGAAATCAAAATAAACACTATAACCTGATGTTTAAAGCTGTTAATTTTTTTTCAAGAATACCCAATGTAAGAATACCCGGAATACCTTAAATTTCAAAGGATGTTAGGGTATTCTGAGAGGTGAAAATATGTTCACATTTTAGAACACTGTGCATGTCTGAAAGTTACACAAGTCAGAATTACCTACAAACAAACAATACCATTTTCCCCTTGGTAGACTCTACCAAGGTTTCCCTAAACGTTAAGCATCAAAGTGTGTTCACTATCAGCTGGGCACCTATCCTGTCACTGTACATTCACATTAAAAAACCCTCTTTCCAGTGTGCATTACTTATAAATGTGCTCAATCAGACTGACTCTGTCACTTTATGCTCTACGGTGAATTAGGAAAGGGTCTGTTAAAGGATGATACAGGCCATTCTTTTGTGATGGTCTGCAGTTTTCTCTCCCAATACATTTTCTTTTTATTCAGCACTTCCATTTTTATCCTGTGTTCCTCTTCAGCCATCTCACACTCTCTTTCTATTTGCTGTATTTTTGCCACATGAACTTCATTCATTTGGATTAACTGCAGTTGCAAAATTGACATTTGCTGATGATGCTCTTCCTCATGCATCTTTTTCAGAGCACTTTCCTGAGACACTTTACTTCTGTAGTTCTTATCTGTTGCTATTCTGACATCAGAACACGAAGGCTCAGGTTGGGAGGTACCTTCACATACTGGGAAATGTACCAGCTCTTTCTCTTCATCACAAAGTTCTCTACTTGAGATGACAAATGACTCTGCAAAACATAAGAGAAGAAGTATTATAGTATTCCCCTCTTCTCCCTCAAGAAACACAAACTTGTGATAATATAGAGTTATAGAGGTGTATAGATCTAAACCTTATGCTTCTCTACCAGAATACAGGAGCCACCACATAATGCTGTTCTATTACAGAATACTGAGGGCATAATGATCTGAACTGAACCATTCTGGGCTTTGTTGATAGCCCTCCATGGCTATAATGGGAGCTCAGAACACTAAAGCGAATGTAGACATTTTTAAGTGGGCACCTAAATTTAAGTGGCTAAGCCTGCAGCTGAACCTTAATGCAGATGCTTAAACCAAATCTGCATGTTACCTGCAATAACTTTGTGAAAGATATGAGTGTCAGGTAAAGAGTCATGTCTACATTAACACCAACAGACTTTGGAAATACTGGGAAGACTACTACCTTACTCCTTCATTATCATTACTGTACATACCATAAACACAGTGTTGTATATTTTCAGGAAAACAATTATATTATTCTAACTTTGAGAAGGCTCTACTTATTCTACTGAAATAAAAGAATAAATTTGCAAATCTGCAAATATGGCTCTCAAAATACATTCCTTTACAAATCCTGATTACTACTTACGGTAAATACAATCATGAAAGAGAAACTGTAAGAATGTTATCTAACAATGCAATTACTGTCATCTTTTTGCAAGAACAGTCTTATGTGTACGTTCCTGAAGTCTGCAAGAAAGGACTGTAGGTACTGTCCCTTGTATTATTCCTTCTGTGTATGCTTGCCAAACAAAGAAGAATGTAATACCCAACTTTTTAAAAAATGCCATTCTCCACTGTGGACTGCAGTGTGAAATATGACTCTACAAACACTTCTTAGTCCTTCTTGAAAACAAAGGACAGAAGACCTGCAGGGAACTCTTGCAGCAGATAGTTGTCTATGCATTTGCTGCTGGTGGATTATTTTATTTTTAATGCTCAGACCTTTTCCCAACAAAATGATACTTTATAGAGGATCAAAATATCCTTGGGACCCTTCTGTTCTCTGGAAAGCCAGTGTGATGCCTACTGTGATGCTTGTTACAAAGCAGAAGATATGTCAAAAACTGACTTACTTTAAAAAAAAAAAAAAGACTAAAATCACAGTTTAACTCTTGGGGGCCTAGGGAAATACACAGAGTCTTGTAATACCACAGCTCTGAAATTACTTTTCTGTAACCAGCAGTCACAGCTAAGTGGATAGATTTGGATTGCTGAAAAAGAATCACTGGCAAAAACACAGACAAAAGAAAACTACTTGCATCATCACAATAACATTTATACCTTGACTAGAAGCATCAGGATGATATTCAGAATCTTCTTCTGGTGGGCTCTGCAAAAAGTACATTTGCTCAGGCATTATGCTGGCAATCTTCTCCTTCCCTATGATGTGAGTATTTATAAGTGGACTAATACTTCTTTTTACCTTCTCCCGCCTTTCATGTGCCATTATCTTTTTTGTCCGTGCCTTGATATTTTCCCAGCATTTCTTTAACTGTTTGAAGTCTCGAAGTGATACACTGGGCTGTGAATTATATTCATGAGCTAGTGCTTGCCAGGTGCGTTGTTTCAGGGCAATAGTTCTTGCATCACTTTTTTTACATTCAAGTACATATTTGTACTTCTCAACTAATGCAAGCAGCACACTCTTCTCCACTTCTGAGAAGTATTTAGCAGGCTTTATTATTTCGTTTTGCATTTTCTACTGTTTCTTCAAGAAGCCAAAAATCCTGTGAAAACAATGTTGAAAACAAAGAAAAAAAACCATATACATTAGAACTGGTTACAGTATCAAGTAACTGCATTTCAGCAAACAGCTCCTACATATAACCTCTGATTCCAAAACACTTCCTTATCTAGAATAGCGTGTGCATAGTTCTGGGGTAAATAATAAAATATTCAGGTTATATAGTATAATTATAAGCTGGCTTCTATTGCTACTTTAGTGGTTACACAGTTCCACATGAAGTACATGATAATGAGACGATGCTTCCTGTCTTTGTTATAATTTGTCTTGATATAAAACATTCAGTGTTCAATTTACTTAGCAACTTATTTTTAATAACTTGTTTTCCTATTCATTACACTCAGAGAGTCTTCAAAACCCTAAATTGTGGAACAAGTTCTGAAATCCAGCCCTTGATCGCTTCTGGTTTAAGTCTAAAGCCATCTTCAGCAGCTTTGTGTTTCCTTGGGTACACAAAAGACCCTCTTCTGTCCTCCCTGTTGAATGGGTGTAACTGATTTCTCCCTTTTCTCCTTTCTGTAATATTTGAAAGTTCTATAAGAAATGATATTAAGAAGCTCTGTTTTTAAAGACTGCTGTTGGTTTGGTTCTCCCCCATGCTCAGCCCTTCTTGACTGATGTCCACTAGGGAGAAGGATCCTGACCAGTACTATGATACTGAGAGGAGACAACAGCTGCAAGAAGACATTAACTAGTTACTGAAACTAACTACTCTGAAAGTACAGGTCACAGAATGGGTTAGGTTAGAAGGGACCTCTGGAGGTCATCTGGTCCAAACACGCTGTTCAAGCAGGGCCACCCAGAGCAGGTTGCCCAGGACCATGTCCAGACCTTTGAATAATATATCACAGAACGGTTTGTGTTGGAAGACATCTTACAGACCATCTAGTTCGAACCCTCACACCTTGGGCACGGACACCTTCCACTAGACCAGGTTGCTCAAAGCCCCATCCAGCCTGGCCTTAAACACTTCCAGGGCAACCACAACTTTTCTGGGCAACCTGTTCCTGTGCCTCACCACCCTCATAGTAAAGAATTTCTTTGTAATATCTAGTCTAAATCTACCCTCTTTTAGTTCAAGGACATTACCCTTTGTCCTATCCCTATACTCCCTGACAAAGAGTCCCTCTCCTGCTTTCCTGTAGGCCCCCTTTAGGTACTGGAAGGCCACTTTAAGGTCTCACCAGAGCCTTCTCTTCTCCAGGCTAAACAGTCCCAATTCCCTCAGTCTTTATTCATACGAGATGTGCTCCAGCCCTCTGACCATTTTTGTGGCCCTCCTCTAGACCTGCTTTAAAAGGTCCATGCCCTTCTTGTGTTCCAAGGAGGGAGGCTCCGCAACCTCTCTGGGAAACTTGTTCCATTGCTCAGTCATCCACGCAGTAAAGAACAGGTCCTTCCCCCCTTTACTGCTGACTCCACACGTGTGACTCTCTTCCTTACGGTTGCACTGCTGGTCACTCTCCAGAACGAATGACCAGGCTAAAAACAACTTTGGTCTCACTCAGGAAGACCACTGCGATATACTTACGGCATCTTTTCTCAAGCATAGGACTTACGCACAAAACAGGAAAAGAGTAACTGATACCAGGGAATTCTTAGTTATGAAAAAAATGAGTAAAGCAGTGTTTCCTTGAATTATTAACATATGGCTGTACTGCAAAATGTAGTTTTTTTTTTTTTAATCTTTCCACACTTCTCTCTCCATTCACCCCCTCTAAAACTGTGTAGCCCCAATTACTTTCAAGTTTTGGGCAGAAAATTCTGAATAGTTATGTAGAAAAAGGAGGAGCATTGCTGTCTTAGCTCACATTTCTTCTGGTTTTAATCATAAAACTCAAGAGACGGAACATATATAATACTTGGTTCATGTTCCTAACAGTCTAGAACTCTTTCCCAGAATGATTTTTCTAGTATTTTGCCCACTGTTTCCACTACTTCTATCATAAAGTTACCTGATGATCCAATGGATGCCACGATCAGATTTCCCCTTTTTCAGTCCAAATATTTTTTTCTTAACTCCACTGCACTAGTATTCTCTTTGTACCATCCTTGTAATTCCTCTCCTCCAAATGTCTTAATACTTAGTTATTCCCACCTCTTTCAGTGAAGGCAACTACTTATATTCATAAAGAAAGCTAACAGACAATATCAAAATGAGAAATCATCTCTCGCAAAAGAATGAGAACATTCTCAAGTAGCCAGTGATAAGGGCTATTATAGCCCATATGATAAAACCCAGAAAAACAAAGAAGAGGATTCAAAGAATAGAGGAGGCTGTTGACCAAAGCATAGAATAGCAAAACTGAAACAAAGTGAACAGAAAAAAGTAATAGTCTGAGTTTAAGAAACCATAACATACAGTTAAGTATGTAAAGTCAGTGGCAGTAGCTAACATGTACCCCTTCTGTCAGTGCTCAACTGTGGAATCACCGTGTGATTTATCGGTTTATTGGTTCTGCTGCTCACAGAACAGCTTGTTTATTGTGCAAGAAAGAAAAAGGTGGGAGAAGGGTGATAGCTGGGTGGCTGACTGTAAGGAAGACGGTTCCCAGGTCCAGCATTTCCTCCTTCTTACTATATCAAGTTATTTATCACTTTCTGTGAAAACCTAGGCACCCCGTGTGTTGGTGAGCAGGAATTCTTACACACCTACAATCCCACAGTACAAACTATGCAGATGTAAACAAATTTTAAAGAATCACATACCGATCATTATAATGTCTAGGTCTAATATACAGAAGAGAACATCTGCTTCAGAAGTTCCTTAAATGAAAAAATAAAAAAAAAATAACCAAAAAGTCAGGAAATGGACAACCTAATAAAAATGGGAACTTAGGTCCATGAAATAGCTCTCAAAACCTGTAAAATAAAAAACACCTATAATGAAATGGATTCTACCTGCTGATTGATTTTACTTAGGTACTTACTGTACCATTCCAAACTACTGAGTTGCTTTGGACAGCTGCTTAAGTGAAATTCTTGGGACTAAATATTGATGCTTCAACCTGTCTTAGCCTTAGTTTCACTGAGAAACAGGCCTAAAAGCAATCCCTCCAGCAAGTCATAAGATCCAATAGCTGATGACCCCAAAGGGCCAGGATGAGAGGCTTCATGGGATCAAAAAAGGCTGACGTGGTCTTCCAATGAGGCACGTAAATCTCGCTTCTAGCTTCAAAAGTGTGTGAGAAACTCAGACTGAAAATAATGATATTTATGTGTAGAAAATCCCTTTAATTAGCAAAACAATGGATTTTCAGGAACTTTGGAGACTAAGTTCAAGAAGTTAAACTTCATAATACCTGGACTTCTGGATTCCAGGTGCTAAAGCTGCTAAATATTTGGCTACAAAGACTGACAAGGATCAACTGATATCAGTAGACATTTGAAACATTTCCAAATGTAACTTCATACAAATTAACACACTATGTATTAGAATAAAAGCTCATCTTTCATGGTTGGAGCCACAGCAAACCCTTAAGTATCACTTTTATACCACACTATCACTTATTGCTATTATTTTTCTGTGATAGCATCTGAGATTCCCCAGTCATAAGCTCAAATGGTGTACACTTAAGAATGGAAATGTAGGTTCTACTCTGGGAAGAATACAAGACTCATGTCTTTCCCTCCCCCATACACATTCCTAACTACTTTTCATACACACCGCATTTGTGTCCTTTCCATGACAAAGCTAGGATTATGAGCTAGGATGCATAAAAGAACTTAAGAATGGCTGAAAGCAGTTTAATGCACTCAATACAGAGAAAAAAATGAAAGTTCTTGAAGATTCTTTTCATGCTGTTGCATACTCGGCCTGCTTACTTCATTGTATGAAAGCCCATTTTCAATAAGGTTAGTTGAAAGCAATCTGAGATGTCAGAAAATTTACAGCACTGAGAATTTGCAGCAATCTACTACCATGTATATGCATTCACCTTTTCTTTATGGGTATCAATCACCTTCTGACAGCCTGCTGGCTCCTCAGTGGAATATGAGAAAGGACTCTCACAAACTCAAATAATTTCCATTTCGAGGCTGAAAAATCCTTCCAAGATGTATGCCCAGTATATAATTTAGCATGTAGGAATTTGTGTTGAAATGGAAGCAGTTTATTGCATATAGCTCACGCAATAAACAGGATTGATTTGGGAATGTGACTGCACATGAGGACAGTTGCACTGTACATTTGAAGAAACAAAGAACGGAAGGCTTCTCACACTCTTACAGGTGCCCAGGCTGTAAGACTGTCCTGTGCAGTAAGGAATTACTTTATCCTAATTATCTTCTCCTGGCATTGCTCCATTCATAGGTTGCATTAAAACAAATCAGTGTCCTAAGTACTTCTCTGACACAAAACTTTATCACTTTAAAAATAACATAAATATCTCCCAGTTCCTGACACTTTGAAATGCTGTGTGGCATTCCTCTCTTGAAGACTATAAAGGATGGACTGCGATCTGCTGGAAGAATATATTGGAAAAAAAAAATACACAAGTGAAGAAGTGCACATATGTTCATAAGTATGTATATGCATATTATTTTGCTTGTACACATCTAAACATACATTCAAAATTCCAGCCCGTTACGAAGAAGCCATTTATAAAAGAAAATCACGCTGGCATGCGTGAGCATTTTCAGACCCTGAAATATTTCTTTAGGTGTGAGAAAATGCAGAGAGAAAATTATGGTGGAAGCCTGAACCCAAATGTGAAGGTTACTCTAACAAAAAACAAAGATAACAATCTGCTAGCAAACTGTAGTCACTTACGGTGTGAAAATGGAATTCTTTTGCCAATGCCAACAGGATTACTATCAGAAATAGCTAAGAACTAAAAAAAAAGAAAATTTATTTATGCAACTTAAATTACAGATGAAGCATTAAGCATAACCAGCAATTAACAGCATTGGTAACCAGTCATAATGCTGTCATTTTCATCCAGTGTCTGAGGGTGAAAGAAAGGCATAGGATCGGAATGACCAAATCCAGTCACAACAACAGGTTTATGTTTCATTTGAATGACAGAACCAGCAGTAAGCAGGGTCCTTCTTCCTCAAATGTTAGGTTTTCCTCACACAGCTTCCATCAGAGCGTTCCAGGCCCGACCCTGTCTACCTTGAGATTTGAAATCACTAGGTAATTAGATGCATATCACAAATATGAATGAGATCGAATGATATCTATAAGGAAATTTTGTCACATGCAATCGGTTAAAAAAAAAAAACCACTGTAGAGTGCTTTTATCTGTTTTAATAAAAATTAATAATTATCACCGAACATCCAGCAAATGAACAAAATCATCTGTTAGTTAAAATTCACAGTATTTTGTCTAGATTTCTTCTGGTACATTTTATATACCTGCAATGTATTTTTTGAAATACATATAATATTACATTATATTACACAAACATAGATAAATATATTTTAAACGGGTCATCCTGATGCCTATGGAGGCCATCCAAAACAGTTTGCGTAAAGAAAGGTAACGGATGCAGGTTGCTATTTCTAACGATCGTCTGAAATTCACCAAAAATAGGCATAAATAAGAATCCTACCAGTCTCTCCCGCACCCGAACTTCTCAAACATTAACTCGAGCTCGCTTTTATTTCCTTGCTAGCTCCTCTTCTGCTCGAGCGAGGCAGGGGAACAGCTCCTAGCTCGACAAAGAACGCTCCACCCAGGGCGGGCATGCAGGCTGCAGCTGGCACGCCAATTCGGGGACATCTACCGCGGCACGGGGGCCCAAAACCCGCCGTGCCCGCACCCCGGTGCCACGGCGACCTCGGCGGACGTGAGGACGAGCCCCTCGGGCCCCGGGCTGGCAACAAAGCGCCGCCGAGAGCCGCCGCCGCCACCTCCCTCCTTCCCTCCGTCCCTCCCTGCGGCCCCCGCCCCGCCGGCCGGGCCTGCCTCTCTCCTCCCTCCTCCCTCACCTCCCCGCCGGCAGGTCGCCGGCGCTCCTCCAGCTCCCCGCAAACCCCGCGCTGGATTTCCGCCTCTCCAGAGGAAGCCGGCAGCGCTCCCGG
>VXAA01000610.1:28420-52108 GCA_013399115.1 Anseranas semipalmata
TCTGTCGGTAGCGGCCGCTCCCGGGCCGCGGTAAGGGCGGTCGGAGGCTTCCGTACGGCGGCGGAACGCAGGGCGCCCGGCCCGCCCCGGCGTAGCTGGAAGCGTCGGCGAGGCCGCTTCGCCCCGGCTCTGTGCGCCCGGAGGCGGGAGCTTCGGGCTCGGAACCAGGCGGCGGCGGCGTTGGCGTTACCGCTGCAAGTGCATGCGCGGGGCGCTGCCCGCCTGAAGCCGCGTTCAGTCCCGGGGAAGGAAGATTGAAACGGTTCGGATCCGTTTTGTTTCGGGGGTGTGTGCAATCTTCTGGTGGCTCTGTGTTTCCTGAGGGAAGCTCTTGGGAGAGGATCGTTTCTTTCCGTTCCTCACCTGGCACTCGAGCTAAAAAATGTCAGCGTTAGCCTGGAGGTTTGGAGGTTTAATGCAACTGAACGGGAGGCGCGAGTTGCAGTTGGAACGTGCCTAACACTTAAATAGGTGCAGCAAGAATTCTGGTGATTTCCTGAGTCTAAAATAATAGTTTGCAATCTTTTCGTAGTTTTTCTAGAGCTGCCATATCATCTAAAGATCAACTATGGACCCTGAAGCTGAGATAAAGAAGCAGGTAAACCCCTTCTACTGCAATGTAAGTATTCCTTACTGGAAATTGTTAACTAATACAAAATTGAACTGAGCCAATTCTGAACTCTTTTTTTTTTTTTTTTATCTTGAGCAAAAATGATGCTGAACCAGTATTTTTTCTTCTTGGCAGTCTTTGAATATGTTTTTGGACTGATACTTCCTTCCTCACCTACCTCACCTTTCAAAAGGAAGGAAACATCTAGTTATTAGTACAGAATAACAGTCAGCTGAAATCTGACATCTACACAGAGAGAATTTGTATAGAACAGCAATTTTTTACAACTGATGGGGTCGTTAGAGCACCATTGCATTGCCTTGCAGCTCCCTTCTTACCAAATTTTCACTTGCTGCCAGCGGTGGGCTTCCTCAGATCGATCCCCAGTAGTCTTTCTTGTTTATATAGCGAATTCATTTGTGAGGAGGAGGTCTTGTGCAGCTCTCCCTCCCCCTTTAGCCTTTGTCTCTCAGTTTCGCTGCCACAGCACTGATGTACCTGGTTCCCAGGTATCTGGCTTTGTTCAGCTTCTTGATTCAGAGCAGTATATTCAGGAAGCTGAAGGGAGGTAATGCCATTCTGCTGTGAATGTATGTAGTGCATGGGCTCTAGCAGGTAAGCAACAGACTGAGGCATCTGTCTTTAGCTTTTACCTAAAATCTGATGATGCAGGCTTCTTGCTGTTATCCTTTCCTTGTTAAAAATGTTGTATTTTCCAACTATAACTGGCTTGAAAAACTTGCTAGGTGTTGTTGGCTTGAATTGAAATCAAACAAGGGCAGTTTCAATTATTGTACTGGTTCTACTCCTTGCTGAATACCAGTGAAAACAATAGCTGTGTTCAAACTGGCTTGAGATGATGTTGGGTTGATTGTTTGCCCATCTTCTGCTCAATTTTAGAATATTTCCATTTTTAACTTACATCAGCTTTGCTGAGTAGCCTTTATTGCACAATATTCTTGCAAGTATTGCCTATGTGTTCTCTACTCTTCGTTGATGTACCTTCCCTATTGTTCACTTTGTGAGATCCTTATAAGCTTACAAATTTAATAGTTGCTCTATTTTTTTTGAGACCTCAACAGAAAGTATCTGCAGTTCAGATACTTAGGATTCTGAAGTTCAGCAATTGTGAAGGTAACAACTAACTGTAAAGTTTTGCCACAATATCTTCTGCAAGTACAGAACATGTTAACACAAGCATAGTCTCTTAGTTTTAGGTAGGTTATTGCTATTGATGATAATTCACTAACGTTCAAGAAGCTGTGATGGGAGTTCCCTTACAAAAGTAGATCTCTGTATGTAAAATGTTCTGTAACAAACCTTAACATTTATTTCTTTCCCTTAGTTTAAACTTAGTTTAAAATGCCTTTAAACTGCAGCTCCAGATTTAAAAAAAAATCCTAATTTATCTGTTTGTCAGGTTTATTGCTGTTGCTTTTAAACGTTTTTTTTTAGATAAGGAGGAAATATTTGGAAATGAACCAGCTGTGACTGAAAAACTTCATATGCATGTGGGTGAGGCAGGCCCCAAACAGGTCAGAGTGCAAGTCTGTTCAGTTGGGTGCTGCACTGAGCAGAACTGGCTTTGGACATGTGTATTGGCTTGTTACAAGTATGCCTTGCCTCTGGTTCAAATTTCGTTGACAGAGTGTGAGGAAGGTCTTGGTTCTGTCTCAGCTTATCCACACAAAAATATGCCATGAGATAGCTGCAGGATTCTGGTGTCATCTGAAACTTTTATGTGATGTGGTGATTCCTTTTAATTACACAGATATTTTGGTGGTCGTAGGACCTCATGAAGAAAAGTTCTAGATGAGGCTTTAGTTTGTCTTTAGAAGGACAGTATTTTTATAGAACTTGCCTACACTGACATTTCAATAGCAGATGTGATTTGTTTTGGTATCAGTTGTATTTTTTTTTCTGTTGGTTTATATGCAATGCTAGAAATACTTCTTCTCTTTAACCTAGATTTGCAAAATCTGGTGTGCTTCTGCATTAAACTTGCAGACTCACTTCCTTGGATTCAAGCACAAGACGGTAAGATCGGTTTTTGAGTGCACCTTTTGTTAGATTTTATAGATTTATTTAGCAATGGAATATGGGTTTGAAAACGCTTTTTTAGAATGTAGTGTTAAAAATGTGCAATTTCAGGTATTTAACTTGTTTTGTTGCTTTGCTATTTTGTTTACCACAAAACAGTGGAACTTAGTTTTGTACGTTAATACCATCAGAAAAGGTGGATAAAACTTTGTGTCTTGTATTCTGGATTAGTACAGACAGAGAATATATCAGAATATAGGACTGCTAGTAAATGCAGAACATTTAAATCATGTACTATCTAAGGAAAAATATGTTTATCTTTGAGTATAATGTAATTTTCTTGAGGTAATCTGAGGTGTTGGTGTTAGTCTAACTTTTATAAACAATGAAACTTTTGCATTGCTATTTTTTGAATCTTAAGTGACTGTTTTTCTTCCTTGGCGGTCGATAATTTGTTAACTTAGGTTGAAGAAGCACTGAAAGCTCATGGCATTGGTAAGTGCGAGATTCTTTTTACTTCCTATTCTATTTTATAGGTACACCTTTCTCCCTGCCCCAATTTAGGTATTTATGAACAAACAAGAAAAAGAGTGAAAAAAAAACAAGATTTGTGTTTTAAGACCTGACCTGTGCTCTTCCGTGACATAACTGTATAATCCTACAGCAAAAAATTAGTAATGTGAGCAGTTTATTAGAATGCGCTAGCTACAATACTAATGATCACCTACATTTAAAATTTTGAGAAACCTCAGAGAATTCAAGACCTTTGAGACCTTTAAGGTTTAAAATATATTTAAAAAAATTATATACTTCCTGAAGCGTGTACATACTCTGTACACGCTTTATATTTGTTTTTTTAAAAGAGCTCATTAAAAAATACCTTGATAATTAGCTAAAGCAAAGTACTTCTAATAGGCTTAATTTATCATTAAAACTTCTCCATTGTTTTATGAACAAGTCTAGTTCTGCTAAGAATGAGAGTCTAACTGTAACTTCTCCTACTTCTGTTTCATGATGCACCAAAATGTATTTACAGGTCTGTACAGCGTTACAGGTTTGTACAGTGCACTGCTCCTGGGATTTAGTTTGAAAGTTGTGGCCCAAGTATGCGTAGTCATTGCACCTATGCGGTCTGGGATATTTTGTACAGTCTATAAAGCAAATTTAAGCAAATCAAATATTTAACAGCATGGATGCCCTGAAATGTTTAGAGGTGAATTGGTAGACAGTCAGCATATCCTCCCTTCCTCCCTTCCTTCCTTTTTTTAAGGATTGAGTGGCCACTAAAACAGTTGTTGAGTTCTAGTGACCAGAATATGATTCATATTCTTAGTCTTTGTAGTTTTATCTTCATAACTTTTTATTTCTTTTATTCTTCTAATTATTTTTCTAATATTCTCATTAGGATCATTTCACCAGGTTGGTAGTAATGCAGCCAGTATTAAGCAACAGAGGGTTGGCAATAGTGAGCTTGCAGCTTCATCAGTTGTCAACATGACATAGTTTGTAACGAAAACATTCAAGAAGAGTTTTTGTGAAGATTTTCTCTGTAATGAAAGTGTATGTGACTCTTTCTGATGCAGTAGTCTAAGTTGAAGCATCCTGACTACCAGCTTCTGTTTAAGGTTTATTGTAAGCCTTATGCTCAACTTTTTTCAATATCAGTTCTTTTAGTAAGAGAACTTGTAACAGGTTTGAGGGGCATTTAAGAGATGAAAAAAATCAAATTTGCCCTCACCTGGACTTGTTGCAGGCACTGCTACTGCTTTTCCTTCTTTCCTTCTTTCCTTCTTTCCTTCTTTCCTTCTTTCCTTCTTTCCTTCTTTCCTTCTTTCCTTCTTTCCTTCTTTCCTTCTTTCCTTCTTTCCTTCTTTCCTTCTTTCCTTCCTGGTAATAAAATGCCGAGCTTTCCAAATTTCTGAAATTCTATGAATTTGTTGTCTTATAGTGAGCACATTAACCCCTGGTCCAAGGAATAGCAACTTGTTTCCTTTGCCTGCACTGGCGTTCCACTCCCAGACACACAGTCATCATCTCATCTTGTATAGATGTCTCTCTCTCCAGGTTCCTCAGTGACAGATCATGTTATGTGGTTATTATCTCTGTCTTACCTTTCTTAGGGTTCTGCAGCCGCAGCCCTATCACATGCAATATGCAGATAGAAAAAATATTTGACTGAGGAGGGGATAGCTGCAGAGCTTTTAAAAAAGACAGGAAAGTTAGGGGCTGAATCAAGTGTCCTGACAGGCAGGAGGTTTAAGCATCTCAGTTTCAGTGGATTTAAACTGAATTGCTGTGACGTGTTGGTTTAAAGTAGCCCTGAAATTTATGAAATGAAGCTTTGTTAATTGTAGAATAAAAGATGTTTGCACCGTAGAGAATCAGTCAGAATTTCCCCTTGTCGCAGGTTGTTTACTATATAAATTAAATTACAGCCAAAACTGCTTACAATTTAAGCCATTATTTAAGAATTTATTTTTGTGATGTGTGTTAAAACCCATGTTGCAAGATAACTAGAGGCTGCGTTGATCTGCCTCTGCCTGCTTCACTGAATTGCCTGACATTAAATAAGTTTGTTGTTGTTTGGTACAAATGTGTTGTCTGTTTTTTGCCCCCCAAAAAACACACAGCATGGTCAAAACAAAACATGTTTCCTCATGTCAACGGAAGCTCATAGTTTTCTTAAAATAAATAAATAAATCCATTATTGTACCAAACTTCCACTCTGATTTGTTTTTGTTTGTTTGTTTTAGTTAAAACTGCAAGTGGCACAGGGGAGCAAGTGAAAACACCTGTAAAACTTCCTGATTATGGTAAGAATGTTTAATGTCAAAAAAAAAATATAAGGAGAAATAAAATGTTTTGAGGTACAGATGTCTAGATCTTAGAAGGTCGTTTGGAGTTCATTTTTATTCATTGTATTTCCCATCTACAGTAACATTTTGTAATAATACTTAGAACAATATTTGCAAACAAGATGTTATAAAAAGAGTGAAAATAGTATTTGGGGGATAAAGTTTCTCAATAACTGACTTGATTTGGGATGTGGGGCCCTTTATGAGCAGGGGTTCACTTAAATGTGGATTATTTAGCATGTTTTCTGTAGGCCAAAGGTTAGAGTCAGGACTTCATTTCATTTTGGAGCATTTTTGAGCCTATGAAGACTTACTGATAGATGCATGATGTGAGATCACATAAAATTGATTTTATCTTACAGTGCAAACTGAGCCAGAGAGGTTTCATGGACAGACCTTGGAAGAACAGCTTAATACATGTAAAGATTCAGAACCTGCACTCGGTGAGGGTTTCTAATACTGTAATTGTTTTCTTGCATGATGTTTATCGTTAGAGTATTGAGTTATTTTTAAAAATGTAAGCATTTAATACACATTATCTAATTTTACTAAATTTACATTGAGTACCTAGTAGTATGGTAAGAAAGGGACTGATCTTAGTGACAAAATTGTTGGATTTAGCTTGGAATGTTTGAGCGTATGGTCTGTAGACAATCTAAGGTGGTATGATAGAAAGAAACTTTGACCTAAATGAGTGTTACTATCTTGTCCAATTGTAGCTGCTGGTTCTGTGGAGGGAGGGGAGAGTGGAGTGGATGGGAAAAATTACTAGAGGGGCATTTATTAAAATATAAAAACAGTAACAACAGAATTGTTGCTATTCATTTTTAAGTGATTCTTTTCTTTTTTTCATTTTGTCAAGTTCTATGTGGTAAACATAAAGCATCTTAAAGAAATTTGGTTTTATATCTTTGGTGTTGAAGAAGTCTAGACAAGCAGAAGATAAAATAACTCATAGTTCTGAAAATTTTAATCCGTGTTTGACATGCAGTAATAATAGTTTCCTTTAATATCTCTTTTGTAACTAGCACTGCCTACATTTTGGAGCCTAAGAAACAAGTAGAACACATTGTTTCAGCAAACATCAAATTTCCTAACTTTTTTTTTTTAATCGCTGCAGGACTTAATTATATAATTGAATATCGGTCAAAAGACAATTTCCCTCTTCTCTATGAGTGTCAACTGTGCCACTGTAAAACAGGACTGAGTAACATGTTCATGCATGTTTGTGGCTCCAAGCATAGACTGGCATACTTGGTAAGTTTTTACAGTAAAGATGTGGTTTTTGTGTGTGGGTGTGTTTTTTTTTTTTTTTTTTTTAATATTTTTTGGTGTAATGATTTAAGTAGAGAATTTGCTAGTCATATTTTATTTAAAAAAATGTTTTTTTAAGCTGTTACATAAGCTTTTGTGAAAATATCTATATTTGTTTTGCAACCATGCACATTGGTTTATGCTCTAATAAATGGATTTAAAATTCACCACATCAATAATAAAATATGTATGCCTGTATGTTGCTGCCACTGAGTTGTCAGCTTATTTTATTTTGGTTGACCAGCGATGCCAATAATGAAATCCACAGCTGTAAATGACTAGAAGTAGGCTTTTAACTAATTTTTTTTTATTATTTTAAAGAACTGAATCGATGAAGAAATTGTTCCATCTTTCAGATGCTTTAGGAGCTAATGTTGTTCTGGGGTGTATTGTAGTGGTTCTGCGACAATGTCCTTCCTAAACATCATGCTGTTTCTGTTAGTTAGTTAATTCAGCTGGATATGCTCAGTGAGACTTGCACTGGTGGTTTTCATGTTCTTAGCTCTTGTATTTCTTGTTTACTTTAAACTGTTTCCTGCAGTTCTGAATCTTACACTTGTTTACTGCATCTGTGTAACATTCTTAAATACTATAAAATATAATAATTCAAAACTGATAACTTTTAAGTCACGTACCTGGGATGGATTAACCCTAGGTAATGGGACAGGCAGGAGACTAGATGGCTAGAATTTGCTCTGCTGGATAGGAGCTGGGGGTCCTTGTTGGTAGCAAGCGAATGATGGCTGAGTAGCGTACCTTGGCATCAATGAAGATTAACAGCAAACTGTGCTAACAAGACTATAGCCAGCAGATCAAGGGAAGTGATCGTTCCCCTTTTCTTGGTATTTCTTAGGCTGTATCTAGAATACTGTGTCCACTTTTGTGCTCCTGCAAACGAGAAAGTTATTGATGAAATTGAGCAAGTCCAGTGGAGAGCTGCCAAGATGGTGAGGGGGCTGAAGCACTCACCCTGTGAGGAGAGGCTAAGGTAATTGCGCTTGTTGAGGCTGGAGAAGAAAAAGCTGCAGGGGGATCTAGTAGCAGCCCTTCAGTACCTCAGGGGAGGTTATTAAGAAGTCAGAATCGGGCCCTTTATGGAGGTGCATGGCAGGAAACCTAAATTCAGGCAGAAGAATTTCCTACTTGACATAAGGAGGAAGTTATTAGCTGTGCTGGATCTTGACAGTTGCGTACGATAAAGCGTGACTTCATGATTTTCGTTTCATTATTTTTCTAGAAACAACATTATCCTGAGATAGCAGAATCTGATGAAGTTAAGGGTAAAGGCTCTGAACTGAACAGAAAAGTTAGGCAAGTTGCATTAACAATTGAGAAGAAAGAAGGAAGAAAACAAATAAAGGTACGTTTCTTTAAGAATGCCAGAAGTTACACATTTATAAATAAACTGAAAACAATTCTAATGGGCAGGTATGCTTAGGATGGTAGAAAAATCTTTTTTTTTTTTTAAACCTTTATTACAAGTGCTTTTGTCTTTTTAATATTTCTTCCAAGATTACTCTGGATGCAATTTCCCATTGGTCATTCCCATCATAATTATTTCTCTTGTTTGAAATAATAATCATGCTACCTGAGTCTACAGAAATGCAACTCTAGGGAGCACACATATACAAAATATCTATATTAATATTTAACCAATTCCCAGTTGGGTGGGTGTGTATGTAGTAAAATAACTTGTTTCATTGTTGCTATGAAACTACCTTTATACTTCTCCTAAATTAGTTTCTGCTCTGTTAGCATTGTGTGGCAGTTCCCAAAAGAACCAGATGAGAGTAACTGTGCGTAAAGAGGAAAGTGTGGAAATTTGCAGGTGGATGTGAGGTTCTCAGTAATGGCATGGGATTGTAGCAGCACCATGAGGTGAAATTGTTGAGGGGCTGCACTGCTAGAAGCGTGTTCTTACGAAGATATCTTCTCATTGCTTTCAGTTGTTGTTTATACTGCAATAGTATTTAGAAATGTTTAGCATCTTTATCAGGCCAGGATATTGGCAGAGTTTCTTCTTGAGGTGTACCTCACCGCTTTGATTCATGACAACTTGACTCAGGTGCTTATTGTTCTTTTTGGTGTATCTTAATTTTGTGCTCTCCATCAATTTCAATGTCTGTCAACAGCCTGCTTGTTAAGCAGTGTTTCATGGCAAGATCTAATGCTAATAAGTATTTTTTCTGTATAAGACCAAAATCTTGCTAAATTATGCAAGGGTTGGCTTTTGGCAAAATTGTAAGTGCTTAAATTTGAAATTTGTTTGCATGGAGGCTATTATTGTTTGCAAGCAAATCAACATAACGTGGTTAATATTCTTCCAGAGCATTTATGGAAATCATATATACATACCCCCCCCCATATATATCTATATATATTTCAGATTTTTCTTCATGGATATAGAAATAATTAATTCCATTTATATTTTGTAGACTGTTTTGTTTTTCCAGGAACAGTTTCACTACATCCATAACAAATCCATCCTTGATTTAAGGAATGTTTAAGTAGAGGGTGCATAACATGTTCTTAATTTATTGATATATTTTTCTGAAACCAGCTAATTTATTTTTTTTAGTTCTTAAACCAAATTTATTTGTAGTAAATAAGTGTTCAATTAATTGTCTTTTTGAATATCCATTCAGGGAGTTACACTTGTGTTTAACACTACTGGTCATATCTTTAAAAAATAAATCTTTAATGAAATGCCTAAGTTAAAATCGTATCCACAAAATAGCTAACATTAATGAGTTTCATTTGTAGGTTGTTACACATGTTCCGGTAATGAGGAAGAGATGGCAAGAATGTAAGTGTGCTCAGTGGGATGTAAATTGTACATTTCTAATGTGAGTAAACTTGCTTTGATCTAAGACAGCTTTATTTCAGGGCAGGTTGAAAGATTTGGTCAGAATGGTAGTATGTGTGTATGTTCTGAGCTGTGTTTTGTAAGGTCTGCCTATACTGAAAATTTGATGGATGAACAAGTTCTTTCATAGGCAGCTAGAGAGACCTGTTTTTTATGGCTCTATGTTCACTCTCTCTCTTTCCATTCTCCCCCTCATCCCCAAAGCCTTCCTCGCTTTGTGGAATCATTTATCTTTTTACCTGGTAACAGCTGTAGTCTCTGCAGTGCCGTCTGCTCACAGGCATCTTGGTGAACTGAGCAGAACAAGCAGGTTGGACCTCAATGTTTAACCTGCAGTCCAGAAAGCCAGATAGAATTCTTAAAGCACAGCCACAGCTCTTACCTGTGGAAGGAAACTTTCAGTTTTACCAGCCATTGATACTCACAAAGCTGTAGCAACATGGTATCTGTGAGACTTCTCCACTCAGTTTCATCTTCCAAAACTTGCTGTCTGATAGCATGTGGATGGACAGACAGTACAACTGCATGCTGTTCTAGAAAAATGGATAAGAATTTCCATAGAACTCCCATTCTCAGACTTGAATTAAAACTAATGTACATAATTTTATTGCATATTAATGTCTGAACTGTGTCTTAAAATAGCTCAATAGAAGTAATGAGAAGATTATTTGTATAATCTTGATTAGCAGTGTCATACTCTGTAGAGGAAGGATGTCCATTTTGAATCTAGGAAGGAGTTTTGAAATAAGTTGAATCCTATTCAAAATCCTTTTGGTTAATGTGTCTAATTTTGCACATGACATCCTACTATATTTACTAAATACAGTAGCATACTACTATATTTATAATATTTAATTATTTTAAGAAAGAAATTTATGTATGTAATTGTAACCAGAGTATAAAATATTTAAAACTTTTAGTTCAAATGTAATATGTTCTCAACGAATAATGCTTATAAAAATATTCTAAACGTTTGTAGCTTTTTCTGTTTATGCACAGAAACAGAGGTAGTTAAAATTCAAGTGCACTTTTAGAACCACTATAAATAATTTCTTTTTAACCTTTATCAAGATAATGTTCATTTTGCTACATTTCAAGCATGTTTGTTTAGATCCTAATGCAGATGACAGCCCTTCAAAAGCTAAAGTTCAGCATGTGGATATGTCGCTTAGTAATGAAGAAGAAACGGATTGTAAAAATAAGGATGGAAAAGTGCCAGACCCTATTCAAGGTTAGAGAATAAGGATATATATATATTTTTAACTCTTACTAATGCATGAATTATTTACTCTGTATGTACTTTCTGTATAACTTCCATAGCTATGTTCTGCTATAGAAACTGCATTTACAGTGTGTGGATGTGTTTGGGATCTGTGGCAGGCAGAAAGAATAATCCTAGTGTGTGTGAAGAAAGCTGTCCAGCTTTACTTAAAGTTGCTATAGCTGGATACTTCAGAACAGAAACAAAATTCATAAGCAGAAGTTTTTCCTGTAAGTATTTCCAGGGCAAGTGCTCCAGGCTCTTTTTGGACATAGTAGCTATTCTTCATTGTCAGGAAAAAACTGGGAGGAGCTATATGCCACATTGTTTGTTTAGGGTACAAGGAGAGTAAAAAGGAAATAAATTGGATAGATTTTTTGAACATCTAAAATATTTCATTAATGTTTATTTTCTTGAAAAAAAAACAGAGGTAAGTAAAAATAGTGAATGCCATGTAACTGAAGAAACATCAGAAGTTACTGCTGGGTTGTAAAGTTAATGTTAAAGGGGAAATTGGGCTACTGTCTACATACATTACAGTTATTCTCATTCAGAATATTTCTGATCAGAAATGTAGACTTACACCTCATGGCTGAACCAAGTCTTTGATTTTTAGGTTCTGTTTTTTATTTGATTTTATTTCTTCAGGATACCTTACCTTCACGTTTTATTGATACTGTCTTTAAAAAATAAATAAGCAAAGAATACTTTTAAATTAGAATATTGGAAAACTATTCCTAAATAATGTTTTTTATTGTTTTTAGAAGGAAAGAATGTTCAAGAGGAGCAGGAAAGAAGTCAGAAAGAACAGGCGAAACCAGATGAGAAGGTTGAAACTAGTAAGGCTACTGAAAGCAGCAAAGATAACGAGACTGAAGAAGGCAGCAAAGGCAACAATTCTGAAAAGTAAAACAAAAATGAAAAAATCCACCACCCCTAAAACCCTTTAAATTTACTCTAAGGAAAATGTTGTAGGTGGTTACTGTCTACATTGGATTTGCATAGAGCGTGCTGTGAAGAATAAATGTGTGCTGTAATAGTAGAACGTTTGTCTTCTGAAAGTATGTGTTCGCCTGTAAGCTTCTCTCATCAACAGAAAGCCTGGTGTATGTAAATTCACCTCAGATTTTGCTGTAGATGCAACCGATTTTTACATTTAACTGTGTTATCCTTAAGGTATAATCCTCATATATCATTCAAAAAGAATGTTCCCTAGTGGATTAAAAAAAACCTCTGTTACAGGTTCATGTCAGATAATTAGGGTAGTATATGAACTGTATATAATTTTAGAAGGAAAAGATAATCAGTGAATAGCTGCAACAATTGGGGATCATCTTTACAAAAGATTTCATGGAGGAACAATAAGTATTGTATGTGGTTCTAAAATGATGAAACTGTTGCTTGCTGTTTGTAAAAGTCCTTTTTAATAGCAGTACTGTGAGTTTAGTTTGAATTATCTGCCTTTGTGTGAGGGGGATGTCTTCAACATCAGTCATCTTTGTGCAATGCCAGGGACCGCAGAAAAGCTTTTGATAAGGTATATACATACATCAACGAGTCTTAAGACTCCTGTTCCAGCACTTAGTTCTTTGATTTTGCTTTAATGGCATTCTCTTGGAATGTTTCCTGATTTTAAACCAGTTGTATCTCTATCAGACATGAAGAGCTAGCACCTTTTGCTTATTTACTGTTACCCAGTAAAAGAAGAAATTTTCTTGTTCCTGAAATGTCTTTTTGTAGGACTTCTGCCTCTCTATAGGGCAACCAGTAAGGAAAAGGATTAATTGAAACCAGATTAAAGTCCAGGTTTATGAATTTTTATGTTAATTTGTCTGGTTTTCAAATAACTGTATTAGTTCTTAATCTAGAGAGTAAACTAGTTCGTAAAAACATCAAAAATAGGGAGCTAATAAAATCTTAGGCATCCACATCCGAGTTCTGAAATGCATCTAGTTTTACCTGACGCTGATCCTCATTGTGCAGGCCTGTACTTGAAATTTTAAGAACAGAATCCTTTGGAAAAACACTCAATAATCTATTTGTTCAGATAGATTCCAGGTAATAGTGAGCAGTAAGGTGTTCCAGTGAGAGACTAATTTGGAAGGTACAGGTACTAAAATGGTACTTCAGCTTGTTCCTTCCTGTTTATTTTTGTGAGACTCCTGAAATGTGAATTCGATGTAAAGATCCTTAAAAAGGAATAAAATCTGATTCTCATTTGACAGCAAGCAGTCAAACAATGTTTCCACTTAACAATTCTGCAACATCAGTCTGAGACTTTCTATTGCTGTATTCCTTTGTAGTGAAGTTCTGCACACTGTCATCTGAAGATGTATAATATTTTATTTGGAGTTTATTAAATGTATCATCTGCTTTTACTACACCTTTCCTATGAAAGATTTTGAGAAAGAAGTGACTTAAGCTTGGCAGTCATATGGTTTCAATTAATTTTAAAAAGCCACCAGCCTCATCCCTGGTTCCTGGGATTGCAAAGGGATGGAATGTTGTAGTTGCAGAACTGTGCAAATATGAGTTAGTAATTTTAAGCCATATGTGTCTTTGTATGCTCAGTATTTCTGTGGCTACATTATAAAATACTACTATTTTTGACCGACTTTTTGTAAACACAAGTTTGTAAAGTGCTGATAAAAATTGTACTGTAATTAGGGACCTTGTCTTTCTGCAATGCATGCAGAGAGCTTACAGCTTTTACTACCAATGTCAAACTTTTTTTCTTAATTATGGGTTTTAGAACTTATGTACTAGCTAGTTGCACTAAAAAAATCATAAAGAAATTTTATGATGGTATCTGGAACCACTGGGATGTTTGCAAGGAAATTTGTGACCTTTCAGAGACGTTTTTCAAAGTGTACACTCTGTAGTGTGCCGATAATTTTGACAACGCACCTTTGATAGATCAACCAGCTGGATACTCTGTGTGTGTGTGTGTGTGTGTGTTTGTGTTTTTATGTATAATAAGAAAATAATGTGTATTTTCTATCTTAAGGTATGAGACCAATAAACAATTACAGGAAGAAAACGAGGAAGTTGAGGTGAATATTCTTCTCTTAATGGGTTGTTCCAGTTTACACATGGTTGGGAGAATAATTACTTTAATATAAGGCAATGATGTTTGCTTTTCCTTACTCAAATTACTAATGTTATCAACAATAAATTATCTACAAGTTACTAAGCAAAACTTAAAAAAAAAAAAATCTGATTTTGTTGTGAAAACACAAGTATGTGTTTCTGTACAAGCACACAATTTAATTAGAGCAAGAATCTAGAATAACCATAATACTTATTACTGTTTAATTTCAGTTATAAATAGTGCACATAATAGATCTTGTTTATGTTAAACAGCAAGAATGTACAGCAAATCCTGAAGAATTCACTAGTCAAGAAGAACTGTTGGGTTATTTGGTAAGTGTTAAGTCTTATGTTGCAATGTCATTTTTGAAAAACTTTCACAGAATTGCTAAGTAATTAACAGTTAGTGATTCTTAATTAGTAATTAGTTAATTAGTAATTTACTAGTTCTTAATTAGTATTTGATTAATATTACTGAAACACTTGAGATATGAAGAAAGGGAAGAAGCAGGTTTTATATTTAAAAAAAAAAAAAAATCCCCCCAAATCCCACCTATTCACTTTGTTTGGCAGAACAGCTGAGTTCTGTTCAGTTGTCAAAAATGTGTTGCGCACACACATTCACAGCAGGGATGCAATCAGTAAGAGTGGAAAACTAGCAGTTGCCAGCTGTTACGTGTATTAACAACATGCATGATCTTGCCTATGGAAATGGTAATTTCATTAAAAGCATCAGTGATAAAATTAATGAAAATCTTAACTGGTAGCTACTGCGTGGTGATTTTTTTTCTCTTTTTAATAGGGAAACTGTAAAGATTGTACCTTGCTAGTAACTAGCACAAATCAAGGCATCCTCTTGCTTAGCATGATTGTCCTCTAACAACAGGGGAGGACTGTTGGGAATGTGATTGGAACAATGTTCTGTTTTGGGAAGTTTGAAAATTGTTCAGTATTAGCATTTACAGTCATATCTTTACAAACTGCATTATGTGTTTCTATTGATTTTTTTTTTTACTTTGATCTTCTCTTCCTCTTCTGAAACAAAAGTCTTCTTATGTGGTGGAAGGTAATTATACGAGTATCTTTTCTGGATTTGCTGTTCATATCATAATTCCAGTTTTTCAATGATTTTTCTTACTGTATAATTTTTACCTGAGCCACATGTTCAGCTTTTATCATTAAAATAGTTGGATTTCTTTTATTACCTGATAGCAGACATATCTTTCCCCAAGTTTAATCTTTCTCTTCCTCCTAATTTTTAACAGAATATGAAGAGACAAATACTATTAGTGTTAAAATATAATCTAACGTGTTATGCTGTCATGTATGAATTTATTGCTAGTTATTTGTGATTACTTCTTTCCTTCGTTTAGAATGTTTAAAGATGTTTGCTTTTAATCTGGAAGACTTTGTGTTGTTAGGACAGACCTGTACTTCTCTTAATATTGTGCCCAGTGGAATTATTTTCAGCAGAACTTTATTAGCGTAGACAAGAGGATGATGCATGGAGCTATCTTTGTGAGGGCTGCTAGCGCTAGAACTTTTTCCCCCAACAGAGTTTCAGGGTTTCAGAGACTCTACTTTTTCCTTAGACTTCTTTGGAATAAAGAGGAGAGTTAGTATAAGGCAAGGTGGTATATATCTTCAAGTGCAGTACTGTTCTGGCTTTTTGCTACTTTTTGGAGAATGGGTCATGACTATATTGCCTCAGGGAAATTGTACACATTCATTTGTATGCAGACATCTTGGGAAGAGATCAAAATACTTAAGGAAAAGCATTTTCCTGTATGTATTTGCAGGAACATTCTTCGGTTGTTCCTGTTCGAACGGTTATGTTGGGTAGCTGCAGCATCATTCTGTTAGGATCCTCTCCCACTTCTCCCTCTCTGTGACCTTCTCCCCTCCCCCCGCAATTTATGGGATTAAAAATAAAAACTTTATTTACATTGTAACTTCAGCCATATCTGACAGAAGGATAGAGATGTTAAAACAATGAGGTTCCTGCAGGATTTGTTTATACGTTGTGATACTTGTATCTTACAAAGGCAAAATTTTTATGTTGTGGATTTTTTTTTCCCTAGCGAAGTTTTGAGATACTGAATGAAGATGATGCTGCTTTTATCCTAAAAGTAACGCAGACTCTCACGGATGCACTGGTGGAATATCGTCAGCAGACTGCATCAAAAAAAGTAAAGTGGATTTTGTTTTATTTTTGTTCTACAAATTTCTGTAATTACGTATTTTTATTGTTACAGATGGTTTGTATATAGTTAAACAAAATTGCCATGCTAACTGTATTGAAAGTTTTGGCCATTAAATGCATGAAGAATTTTTGTAGTGATGATAGGATAAACTGACAACTTTTCTGTTGAGGAGTCTTAATGCTTGTCTTCAAAGGTGCTTTTTTTTTTTTTTTTTAAATAGAAGCCGAAATTAATTTTGTCCCTCATTTCCCATGCTTTTCTTTGCATCTAAATTCTTCTGCTGTTCTTACTCCTTTTCAATATTAATTTAAGGTTTTCTCATCTCTTCTGACCTCCCTGATAGTCTTGTTCTCTTTTTCCTTTCCCAGCCTTGTCCTCACTTCATTCCCTGTGTAATCAAACATTGACATCAATTGTCTTATACAATTTTTTTTTTTGGTCCTGCTCCTTGAACTGTTCTCTTTGACATGTCTTTCTTGTTCTGCTATTAGAAACCCAGTTCCTCCCCTCCTTGTGCCTATTTAAAGACAAGTCAGTCAGAATATGAATGTGTTTTGAGTACTTCTCTTAGCCTGCTGTGGTAGCCATTTGCATTCCCTATTCCTCCAATTCATATTACGTTATACGATAAACTTCAGACTCCAGGCTTGGAATGATTTTTTGTTCATTCTCCCGTTGTCAACAGAGATGGTAGAAACTTTCCTCTTGTTGGTAATCCGTTTACCATATTTGTCTTTAGAAACCTTATCGCTTTTGCCTCTTAACTTTTCTCATAGAATTGTCAGTGTTGAACAAGCTTCTCATTTGCCACAACTGCTACTCCTACTACTACAGATACTTAATTATTTTGTTATTTAAAAGGTGCCTCTAAGTGGAAAATGACAAATGAGAGTAAGTACCAGCCAAACAAGCTGGAGGGAATCACAGAGGTGATACTTCAAGGGAAAAAATAGTGATTTTGTTGGTGCTTTGTTTTGTTTTCTCTTCAAAAGCTTTTCTTAGTTCAGGATTTTACTGTAAAATTTAGCTTTGCTCCTCATATTCCATTTTTATTGCTTTCTTTCCGCCTCAAAAGGCAGTATTTCTCTGTGATAAATTTTATGCATATAATTCTCATTTATTATTTACAGCTTTTTCTTCTTTAATAAGTTTACTTTCACCTTATCCCTGCCGTTCTTTTATATAAGACTTTTTTTGTTTTATACATATGGAAAGGGCAAAAGCTGACATATTACAAAACAATCAAGTTCTAACTGAAGTAACTTCTAATCTACTAGTTATAGAAAAATAAAATAAAACAACCTGATATGGGAAAACACTAATACCCTAAACTGTGATCCTTCAGATAATTTTTAAAATCTTTTTAGTGTAAAATGCTTCCTTTATAGATCTGACAGGTTGAGAATTAGGTTGTATAAGTATCACCTAGGCCTAATACAGCGCTTTTTAGGTATAGACAGGTACTATGAGCAGTGCGTGCATCTAGGTTCATTGCCAGCTGTATGATTTTTCAAAGAAATATTATTGTTATTTTTTCTCAAATTTGGTAGCAGAAGCACTGATCTCTCATCTGTTTTTGCGGTCATTAAAATGTAGTAGTATCTCATTTTAGGGTGTTGTTTTGATGAAGTTCTGAACACAGCTGTTTTCAAATTCATAGGATCTCTTAGATACTGAACATAACGGAGAAGAAGGATTGGAACATTCTACAGAACAATCTGACCTGACTTCTGCAGATATGAGTGATTCCGATACTGGTAATGTTAGCATTACAGTCTTGAATGTGCTTTAATCTTAACACTTGTTAAGATTAAACTCTAGAAAGCTTTTTTTTTTTTCTTACTTCTTGAAGAGTAGAGCTTAAAAGCAGAATAAAGCCACGGTCAGGTGACATAGATTAATAGATTTTTTTTTTCTCCATTCTCTACAGATGTTAGAAAGGGCAGCCTATTCAAAAACATTCATCCTACTTAAGTGTAGGATTTGGGGAGAAATTGAGTTAGTATTGACTCTGACTTTCCTCTGTCCAGAGACAATTGTTTCTAAGGAGGCTTTCACAGTATAACTCTGGCTCTTTTTTGCCCAGCTTTTTCCCTTCTTGGTGTAGAAGAGGCTTCGTGCAGGTCTAGTCCTGGCAAGATGTTAGTGGAAACAAAATTATGTTGTAGAGGATGGAAAATTCTATTTAAAATCTGAATATTGCCACTATTTGACCTCAGCACTACTTCTGATCAATTTTTTCAAAGAATCTTGGATTTCTTTGAGGGGGGTTTCCTTCTTGATACAAACAAATGGTTATTTTTCACGTGTCATGAGGTGGGAAGTACTGTCCTAAACGTGGAGAGAAAAATGCCCAGAGTACTAGTGTACCTATTTCATATGATTTTTTTTTTGCAGTCGCCTTTTTTTTCAAGAAACTTTAGCTTTTGAAAAGCTCAATACAATGCTAATAACAAAAATTGTAATCACCTACAATATGAAAGGCTTGGAACTTTTATTTCCTTTTTGTAAGCCATAATGAGAAGAGCTTTCACCCACCTGCCATCCTTGTTTCTCCAGGATTTTCTGTAAACGGAAAGCATTCCTGACTCTGAGTTGTATGAAAATGTTATTAGTGAAGTCAGATGTGAACCTTACCAATGATGCTGCTGTGCCAAACTGGAAATGCATGTTTTGAAAAGCCCTATTTAGATAACTGAGTAATAAAGACTATTCAGAATCTTCTGTAACTGAAAAACAGTATTTCTTTTCTTTAAGACTATTCAAGCAGCCGATCAGCTAAGAAGTCCTTTTCAGTAAATGAGGAAGATGAACTGCGAAACTTTTCAACTGGCTCTTTGGAAACAGCATATGAGAACAACATCACCACTGAATTTTTGAACAGTGTAAGAAATATGAATGTTGAGGAAGTTACTGCTACTCTACACAAAATAGCAGCAGCAAATCCGGCTTTCAGAGGTAATTCACGTATACATGAAGGCACACACAAACACATGAAAATATACATAACAATTTTGTTACCTCTGTGAAACATTAAATGCTATATGGGGCAAAGAATTTTGAGATATTAGGGAGAGTTTTTTTTCCCCCTTTTAATTTTTGCAGGAGCCAGTTTAGAAATGGTAGTTCAAAATGGCTGCCCTCTCATGAAGGTGTTAATAATCACTGATTTTTTTTAAAAATCATTTTCTCATCTGTGGGTAGTAACATCTACATGGTGAAAGACAGTAAACTAAAATCAAGCATATTGTTGTTAGGAAAAAAAAGAAGAGAATCTCAACCGTGTGATAACTGGTGAATCAATGTAGTATTTTGGAAATGCCTACAGCAAAGAAGCTTTTATTTCCTGAAGGAACTGTACTCGCACAGTAACAGAAATAATAATGACTCAATGACAAATAGTTTTTCTGCTGCTTAAAATTTTCTAATAAGATTCAGTTACTAAACCTTCCCATGTGTCTCCAGCCAACTGCTGCCTTTTCTTTAGAAGCTTCCAGTATATGTTTCTAAGCTTCTGAGACTGTGTAGGATCATCAGGGTGAAAAAAAGAGTAGTGAAGATGGGTAAATTGTGGAGAAGCTTAAGGTATTTGCCTGAGTGCTCAGTGTGAAAGAACCTGGAGAGATTGGAATCAATGCCATAACTTCTTTTGGGGCATGCATGTGCCAGCAACTCAGCAGAGTATCTATCTGGAGTGGAAGTTCTGGAACAAACTGGCAACCTAAAACCATGGAAGCAGCAAATTGTTAAAATTATTAGACCTCTTCTGTGATTATCACCTGGTCCCAGGGGACCAGGGGAGGACCTGGGGGACCTCCAGAACAAAATGGTTAAGTTACTGATAGTTGTGATTTATTCCATTACGGTTCCTTTGGAACCTGAAAATTTGTGGGTGGGAAATGTGGTTCTATTTTATTTATACGTGTACATATTTTTTAAGTTTTTGTTGAAGGATGAACAAAACTGCTTGCTCCCCTCCCCGCCCCAGCAGGACAAGGAAGAGAATAGGAAGAGCAGAAGTTAGAAAACTTACGAGTCGTGATAAAGAGAGTTTATTAAAGTGACAGAGAGGGGGGAAGGCAACAACATCGCCCCACACTCTCCTCCACCATTCTTATTGCTTGCTGGGCATGATGTTATACGGTGTGGAATATCCCTTTGGCCAGTTGGGGTCAGCTTGTCCCAGCTGTGTCCCCCCTCAGCCTTCTCACTGCGGGAGTACAGAATGGGGGAAAAAGAGAAAGCCTTGACACCGTGCAAGCCCACTTCAGCAATAGCCAAAACACTGCTGCGTTACCAGCACTGTCTTAGCCACAAATCCAAACCACAGTACCGTCTGGGCTGCTGAGAAAGTGAATTCCATCCTGTCCAGAGTCAGCACAGGGTTCTAGGTGATCTTTGAAACTACCAGCTTTTGTTGGACAGGTGAATAGAAACTGTTTAGAAAAACAGGGTGGAAGCTAGCGGACACCTGGATAAATATGATCTGCTCAAAGTGGTGGTGGTGGGGATGAATACAGATTTTATGATAAGAAGTCTTTCCTTACAGACTTTCTGGAGTTGTTTGAAAGGGGTCAACAAAGGAGTCAGATAATAAACAGATAGCAAATGGGCAATTATTTTTCACAGTGTAGGGAGGTTCCAGTAGAACTGTGGGCCTGTGCTGAAGGCCTGTACTGTTTAAATGACCTGGAAAAAGGGACAAGTATCTGGATGACAAGATTTTGTGATTGCAGCATTATTCAAAGCAGTTAAAGTGTTGGTTGACTGAAGAAGTTCAAATGTTCCTCATCAGATTACTGGAAATACGAATTTATCGGTCAGAAGAATAAACTGAATGCAAAGAATTAAGGAAAGAATGGAAGGCAAGATGGGAGTTATTATTTTGCTATCGCATAAACTCATGCTTTGCATGTATCTGGAATACAGTTCTATTTCCATCCTTTTGTATAAAGGACTTTAGAGTTGCAAAAGGGGCCAGATAGACCCTTAACCGAAAGAGTACAACCATTCACAGGAATATGGTTAATAGTTTCCAGGCAATTAAGTAACACACTCTGGTTGTTAACGGTTAGAGTATTTTTCTTTTATTAAGAAAAGCTCCAAACTCATGTCATCATCTAAATGTTTCAGTATAACTTGTGCTTTTAAATGTTCTATCATCAATCCACTTATTTTCTGCCCTTTTTTTTTTTTTTTTTAAACCTTTAACAAAGGAATTGATATTCCAAATGTTGTAAGGATCCTGACTGAAAGTGGGACTCTGAGAAGACCAAGCAATGGCAGCACACAGTGACACGGTAGCTAGCAGACTGAATATTGCAGTGTTTGCTTTCTATAAGTTTGAGATTGTTCTTTTACTTGATATGAACTCAATGTAGCTGATTTTGCTATATCCAAATTCTGTACAGTGTTGTTTTAATTAATAATTTGGTTTTGAGATTCTTGTTATTTATATCTCCATATGGCTGAAATTTCTGTATTTGTGGAAAGAATTGGTAGTTCATGTTTCCTTTTCTGTTCAAATATATTTTTAAAACAAATAGCTGTTGTTTTCCTAAATATTTTTACATGCTGTATGTTGGCAATCTGATCTCTTTCTATTGGTTCTTTTGGCTCTTTTACAAAAAGTTAATGACAAGGGACTACAGAAGTCAGCAGTTCAAATTCATCCTACAATAAATAGTTGGAAATCGTTGCCTGTGTCTGCTGGGCCCTACTCAAAGGCTATTGAAATCAAAAATCTCCTTCCATATAAGAATCACGAATTGGTCTCCTCCTCTGTTTTTAAATAAAGATTAAAAATAATAATAAAAAGCTAGTTCTGTCGGTCCGGTTCTGAGTTGAGAAGTACGTGGATTATAGATAATTTAGGGAGCCTAGATAATTGGAAATTTTAGCAAACTCAGCAGAGGTTGACTTGCTTGCAAATTCAGGGATATGTCCCAAGAGATGTAACCAGACTATGCTTAAGATGCACTGATGTGGTACCAAAAGAATCTTTTGTCTTCTCTTATTTGACAAGTATGAGAATGAAGTGAAAGCTGGCTTATACTGTCCTTCAATTCAGGCTCTTTAAAGGTGAACTTTTTTTCACCTATAGAAGTAGTGTTTTTGACTTAAATAAAATAAAAAAAATATATATATTATTAAGTTATCTTTATTTACCACTATTAATTTGGTAAGATGATAGGAAAATGTGTTGGATGGTTACAGATTAATGTGTTTGGGAAAAAGAATTTTTAAAACTTAAATTGTGTAATTAAAATTTGCTTCCTTCCTGGGGTGTTGGGTAGCATTCAGTGCTTCTAATTAAAGCTCTTCAACTTCGCAGACGAAAGCTTGTATAATATAGACATGCTGGGGCCAGATGGTAAACGAACCTCTTAATGTTAACTTACTTTTTTTTGGAGATCTGGATGGAATTGAGAATCCTCATCCTGTTGTTTTCACATCTTCATATCATGAAATGCAAGACACCATAAAAGTAAGGTAACAAAGAAAGCAGCAGAATTGGTTAGTTTTGTTCTATGAGCAAACTAACCATAGAGCAATATGGCTGGTTAGTTAGAACTAACCACATAGGAATGAAAACAGTTCAATGACAATTAAAGAAATTAAAACACAAAACAATTACTACTTTAAAGAAATTGTGAAGAATTTCTAGAATGCCTTCAAATATGTTCTTGTCAGAAACGGAGATAAGAGCAGAGTCTATTCAGCTGTACAATTATTCTCCCCTTAAAACTTTGTTTTCTGGTGCAAAAAGAGTCTGCAGAAGAATTATATCATTTTGTTTGTTCTTGTATCTGCCTGTGTTTTGTGACGGCTTGGTATATTCTTATGCTAATGGCAAACTGTATGTTTGTTCCAAAAACAATTTTTTAAGGATAATGTTTCACGTGTGCCAGAATTGTGAATTTTTTTCTTTTTCTTTTTTTTTTTTAAAAAGACACTCTCTCTACAAATGATGCTTCAGGAATGTTGCTGACTGTATTTAGTATTATACATTGATTGTTACAGTAACACCAAGGCAGCTATCACGTGTATCTGGAGCATTTATTGAATTAAAACTAAAGCAATAGCAACAAAAATTGTACCAATTGGGAATTGTGTTTTTCTTTTAGCTTTACCTTCGTGTAACATATTTTACTGAGCTTTGGGGAAATTATCTTTAACAAAATGGAAGAACTTGAATTTCTCTTGGAAGGCATAACGTGCGAAGGAGAAGGACGCTCGCAGGTGAATCGATAGGAAATGGAAAGTTTAAATGTGCAAGAGAAGACTTGCTGTCTGGTGTAGGTTGTGATGGTGTCTGTAGAGTTACGGAGTTCTGCTCGTGCAGAACGAGCCCTCGCTTAAGCACCACGTATATCTTTTGCAGAAAGTACTAAAACCCATTTGTCAGCAAGGAGGCTGGCACCTGGTGGTGACCCCCCCCCCCGCCG
>VXAA01000610.1:52648-145504 GCA_013399115.1 Anseranas semipalmata
GGCCGGAGTCGGAAGGCGAGCGGCTGCTCCCGCGGGAAGCTTCGTTAAAATGCTTGGAGCCGGTGCCTAAAGCGGTCCTGGAAGCGGCACGCGCGGAGTTTTTGGGGTTTTCACGGCTCTGGTTCTGTAAGCATCTTGTCCTCATTTGGCGTGGTGCGTGAGAGCTGGAAATGGATGTGCTCGGGCTTCCAGTAAATTATTTCCAAAATATGTAACGCAGGGTAAGCTCTGCTTCTTTGTTCTAGTAGGATAAAATACATCTTATAAGCCTTCTCCTTGAAAACAACGTGATTGATTTTGTTCAGGTGTGTGTGTGCCTGTATTTGTAAAGTCAAAGTTAATTGGAACACAAACATTTCATCTTGTAGAGGGAGGCCTTTTTAATATCTGTTAAAGCAAGCTTTGTAAGTGGAAATAACATCTATGGTTAAAGCTTTTAGCTATTCCTGTATCCCTTGCAGTAGAGTAGAGAAAATGTTGTTGTAGCCCTTTGCTAAAAGATGCATAAGACAAAAAAACAAAAGCTTATCAAACCAGAGTTGTTATACTTGGCCGCTAAAGGACCTTCTCATTTTGGGACCAAAACCCAAGGTATGTTTTTAAATCTTTTCAGCCAATAGATTATTTATGCTAAATTTACACTTCAGTTAAAGTGGCCTTACATATAGCTGTGGCGTGTATACGAAATACTGTGATATAGCACAGATTTACCAAATTTGAAGTCCGTTGGAAAATCAGCTGTAGAATTCTACTTTCTAGAGTGAGTGGTGGTCAGAAAGGAATCATCGTTTGGATGTTTTATTTAGAATTTTCTAGGTTTACTCACCTATATTGACTTTTTTTTTAGTTAATTTGCTCTTTAAATGTTGAACCTTGAGTTCACAATGTTTTCATATAGAACACTTATTAGTAATGTGCAAAAATGAGTTACCCAAAGAATAGCTCGAAAGAGAGATTCCCTTATATTGGAGAAACAAAAAGTTTACATACCTGATGTGAACCTTTAAAGCTGGATGTAAATATATCTGTATACAATGAGATCTGGAAGTATTCACATTTCCAGCTGTATAAGTTACCTTGTATTATTAGAAAGTTGTGAAATAATAAACCTCAACATCATAACGACTTTGTGCTCACCTCCTCCCCCTTCACACTTTCAAATTGTAAGTAATCTCTACAACTACTTCTAGGACTCACTGGACCATTGATTCATTGTCTTAATGATCAGAAATGTAGGCACAATTTGTACGTGGCGTTGGGTATTGTGAGGTCAGCTTCTAGAGCTGCGTTATGAGTGAATTTAGAAGCATGGGGACAGTGTGGGGAAGGAAGCTACAATAAAGGAGCCTGTGGTGTAGTGTTTTTTTGGATCTGGCAGAACTAGGCGTACTTTCATCTGTACAGATGTATCAAAGCCAAAAGGCCATTCAGAAACTGAAGTGTAGGTTTTTGGTCAATGCCTATCTATTCTAGTATTACTCTGCAAGTAAGCATAGCTATTTATACTACCTTATTTCTTATGCCTTATTTAATGACTTTGTTTTTCAGCCTCTTTTTACTCTGTGCCTTTTTAACCCTTTTTTTTTTTTCTCCACTTCTTCCTAACTATTATTCTTAAATGCACAGCCTGGACTTTTGAGAGTGTAGTGGAAGTTTTCTTAGAGTTTCCTTATGCTGCTGTTATCAGTGAAGGCCTGATGAGATCCCCGATTTTACCTGTACACTGTTACAAGTATGCTGTTAATGATTGAGTTTTTAAACAATGTACAAATGAAATAAAACAGTTCACTAAGCTCTTTAGCCATGATAAGGGTCAGGTACAAAAAAAGTTGCTTAATCTGCAGGACCTTTTTTTAAACAAACAAACCAAAAACACAGAAAACCCCAACTTATTCTGATAAAGCAGTGGAAGATGAAGATACTTAAGTGATCTTTTTCAATAAAGCAGTTCTCAGAGTGAAGACAACCAAAGGAACAGAGGAATGTTTTCTGGACACTAGAAGAAGAGTTCAACTGGATCAGTCTGCAGGTCTGTTTAGTTTAGCATCTTGTCTCAGTAGTGGGCAATAGTTTATGCACAGGAAAGCATAAAAGCAATAGCCATCACTAGGAAGTTGCTGCTTATTGGTGGAAAATGTACTTGTTTGTAATTTATTAAATCAAAATTCTGAATATCTTTTTGCAGAGAATCAGAATGACTAAAAAAAGGAAACATCAAGAAGACTTCCAGAAAGTGAAATTAAAAGTTGGGAAAAAAAAGCCAAAACTAGAAAATGCAACAGATACCACCTTCAAAACAAAGGCCATACAAATTCCTGAACAGCTTAAAGAAGATGGAATGCTTACTGCACAAAACAGGAAACTTAACATAAAGGTATATTGTGATGATCCATTCTGAAATGACAGATAATGACTTGACATTTACCTAAGTTCACTATGTTTACTAGAGTGTAGGAAAAAAGATATATTTTAAAAAATAATCTCAATAGCTCCTCTGTCCTTGAGGACAGTAAGCTGACCTGTGAACTTAATGACTTAAATCACTGGACCAGCGTATAACACAAGGGAAAGCTTTCCAGCGGTGGAAAACTGAAGTTGCACACTGTTTTAAGTATTTGGGATTAACTCTGTTTTTGAAAGTCTTAGATCATAAAGTAAGAACAGGGTTTCAAAAAGGAGAGTTCTTGGAATGATCTGCTTTTAAAATTTTTGTATTTCTTTGGGTGGTTCTTCTGCTTGCCTTCCTTTGCATTGTCTTCCATACCTTGCAACTCTTAAACTGAAGAGAGCTGTTAAGACTGAAATTTTATAGTTCTACTTTGGCGAACAACTGTGAGAGGACATTTTTTGGTCATGTCTCTGTTAAGTTAGTAAGATTGTATATATACACCTAAGAATGAGGGTTATGTAATTACCTGAAGGGCAAGTCGTGGTATCTTGTTTTTCCTGTTGTTGGTTATTGCTGATTTGTTCATTGTTATGCTTTAAACAAATATTATATTTGTTTGGAATTTACTATGCTGCTACAGGCAGCAATACATCGTTAGAACGGATTCTGTATTTCTAATATTTAGGGAAAAATGTGCTAGAAAATAGGTGGGGAATAGAGTGATAAAGATAGCAAATGTACATGTTTCTTTCCTTATAGGATCTGCTTTCACAGATGCACCATTATAGTCCTGGGGTTAAGCAAAATGCACTTCTTGGGCTCAAAGATCTCCTGTCTCAGTATCCGTTTGTAATTGATGCACACCTTTCGAATATAATAAGTGAGGTGGCAGCTGTGTTTACAGACAAAGATTCTGGTGTCAGAGGAGCGGCTGTTCACCTGCTTCAATTCTTGGCTTCAAAAATAAGAGCTGAACAGATTGCTCCATTTTTTCCCTTGGTAAGTGCCCATCTCTCCAGTGCCATGACTCACATCAGCGTGGGAATTCAGGAAGATTCATTGAAAGTCCTGGATGTTTTATTGGAAGCATACCCAGCTCTTCTTACAGACCGCAGTGTTATATTACTGAAGAATTTTGTAGAGCTTATTTCTCACCAGCAACTGTCAAAAAGACTGAAAAGCAGAGAGAAACTTTCCTGGATGCTGTCTGTTAACCCAAACCGCAGAGTAACTTCTCAGCAGTGGAGGTTGAATGTACTTATCAGGCTCAAGAAGTTTCTCCAAGCAGTGGTAGATGGATCCAATGAAATAGAAGATGAAGGGCTTCAAGAACAAAAGGATAGTCCTCATTCTGCGAGGAACCCCATATGTATAAGCTGGAAGGTCCATGCAAATAACCAGCAACACATACAACTGTATGAAAATGGTGGCTTACGACCAAAGATCAACTCATCGTTTAGACTGAGGTGAGAAAACGTTAATTCCCAAATTAGTTAATGTCAACTGTATGATTATAATTAATATTAAACTGTGGCTTGCTGCTGTTGAAAGCAACTATTTAATCCTTATTGTGGGATTGTCTCTTAGCTATATTCCAGGGCATTTAGTGTAATGTGCGGTTTTACTGCAGTGGCTTGAAAAACTCAGCAGATAACTACACTGCGTGTATATCATGAACTTTCTTGTAGCAAGTAAAAGCTTTATTTATGCTATTCATAATCTGGAAAGCAACTTTTTAATGTTTTTTTTTTAGATTGCAAACAAGTCTACAGATTATTGCAGGATATCAAATACACGGGGGGCAAGCAGGTGGATTTCTCTATACTAAATGTTAATGTATTTATTACACAGCAGTAATGAATTTGATTGAACCTTTGTGCTTTTTACCTTCAAGAGTCTGTAATAACTTTAGGAGTGTAATTTCTTCATCTGAATATAGCTTCCTTGTAAAATAGTATGATAAGATGTGCCTGGCTGTGTGAAGTTCTAGAACTGGAAACTCAGCAGATATTCTAAATCAATTCACAAGTGTATGTCTTCACTGTGGGTGAAAGATGTCTTGTCTGGGACACATTGGTGAAAGTGGGGAAAGAGCATAGTGTGTTTAGTAACAGAAAGGTCTGTGTGGTTTTTGGTAATGCTCTAAATAGATCTGAACTGAAGTTTAGGGAGAAATAACTAACCATATTTGTTTCTCTCCCTCCTTTCTGATTCACCCACTCCTCAAACCAGAGGGGAACCTTGGCTCCCCTCCTCCCCCCTTTTATGGTGCCTTTTGAATGTTGCCATCCTCATATATATGCATTACCATAGATGTTACACATGTGGTGGTAGAACAGCTGGAATGAACTACCTGAAAAACAGAAATGCTGTTTAGCTGTTACACAGCACTTCTAATTCATAGATTTCAAGGTGGTTTGAAAAGAAACCACAATCCTTGTTTCACTGCTGAGGAAGACTGACTACAGGATATAAAGCGGTTTTACCAAATTCATCTAGGAGGTCAGTGGCAGAAAAAAGGTATAAAACCCTCTGTCTGATCCTTCATTATGTCCACCCTTCCCCTTTGAAGGAGGTGCAGAAGAAGAGATGTTTCCTTTTAATACTACAGATCTGGGCCTGAATTAGCAGGTCTTTTCAGTCTCCATCTTGGTGACATACGAATGACTGTTCCGTTCCTGTTCTCTTAGGCTTCCTCTTGGTAGATAGTGTGTTACTTGTGGTAGGTATAGGAAATTTATATTAAGCTAAGGAAAATGTGCAGCTTGTTCTCATGAAAGTGGTTGTTAGGATAGCATAAGAGTTCAGTGATGTCCAACAATATCTGCTGCAGTTAAAACTAACTTAAAAACTAAACCGGTGAAATCCAGTCCCGAGGCAGGGGAGGGGTTCAGTGCTCAGTGCAAAACAGTCCCATGGGCTTCATCTTGCAGTGAGCAGCATACGGTTATGGACCACCGCGTATCGGGGGGTTCTGCTATTGTGCACTGACTGATAGGCAGTGTGTGATATGCCATGCCCTGTAATAGTTGAAGGTGCATTGTATCCAAGGTCTAGGAAAACAAGCTTTACATCTGGTGTCACCTGAATTGGATTCCCCTTGTCTGAGGAGCTAGATTTTGGTGAAACATCGTGATCCGCTTCTGGTTATAAATACTTTCAAAAAGCCATTTGCAAGCACGAGGAGGAGCTGGAATAATAGAAGGAAACATTGCTAGCATCCAAGGCAAAGTTGGCAGAGAAAGCTGACGGCAGCAGAACAGAAGAATGGAAAGAGAAGGGATATCTACACAAGGTACTAAAATGTTCTAATTTTACTGTATTTGCTCATTGTTTTGTTGTAGTCATTTTGCACAAAGGACTAGTAAAGCTCGTTTTATTGGATATTCATGGAATATTAAGAGTGGAAGTTATTCTGATGGCTTTTGTATTTGCCACGAGAAACAGGAAGGATACCTACAGCATGAAGCCCTTCTCTCTGAAATCTTTTCTAGTAATCTGAAGATGTTTAATTCTGTCTCTTCCAATCCCAACTGTGGCCTTCGACAGTCATTCCTGGGCCTCTGCTGTGACCATTACTGCAGGGACAGAAATGACTTCTAGTAAGAGGTGCAAAATGTCTTTAATGCTCTTTGAAGATGTCCAAAATCTCAAATGGTGTGTGTATTTTTGTTTAAAGAAGTCAATGCAGAAGTAGTCAAGTCCTAACTATAGGTAATGAGTTGACCAAACCAGAAGTAACTAATTGCATTGTGTGTGTATATTGATGATAAAAGGGCTCATCACTAATGCTGCAAATAAGGTTCAACTCTGTTCTTTAAAAAGTAGGCTTCCAAACACCAGTAATAGTATTTTAAACTTTTAAAGTTGCCAATATGTTTGTGTGTGTTCCTGGATCTTTTTAATCTTGAAAGTTCATCAGTTAGGGGTGCCACCTCCTAGATAATCTAGTGATTACAGAACAGGATTTTCCAAGGATTTTCTACCTAGCAGTATTAACATTTGGTAAACAGTGTAGATCCCTTCGGAGTGCTGGATGGTTCAGCATTGCAAATATGAGGACTTCATTGTTTTGTGTGTTAGGTCGTCCTACTATGTCTGAATTAAAGATTACAATTAAGAGTTTACTAGAACATGCTTTCTGCCTCATGTGCTGACTGTGCTGCTTTTTGCATCAAATTCATTTCAGGTTTGGAAAAATGGAAAGCCTTCACAGCCTGAATTTGGTGGTACCAAGATGCATAATCTTTTTTTGGACTGAAAACGGTACTGAAGCGAAATGGTAGAGCATCTGTTCCGGCCAAGAAAGGACAAAATGAAGCTGTGGAGTAAATTGGAGAAGACTTGAGTGACCAAAATGGAAGACGAAGCATAGCGAATACATACATGTATGCTGTGACCTGTGCATCAGACAGAAACGGAAAATACAGCTGAGTGTTTTTCTGCTGCAATTGGTGATGCACACATAAGGAAGAGGAGCACAGTAATCTGACTTAAACTACAAGACCAAAAAAATTGCTAACTACCAATGACTTCCTGTTTCAAGCAGCCATCAGTTCTTTTCATATTTTCTGTTTCTTTTATACTTCCTTGACAATTCCGTTCCCTAAATTTTTTTCGCTCCCTTACTGTCAAGTTGCGGACATGTTACAAAAAAATTTCTTTTGTTTGGTATTCCTGATAAGTATATTGGCATTTTAAGAAAAAAGACAGCTTAAGACTCTATGTACATAAGTATCTTACAGCTCCTCTTAATAATATTTTGTCCCAGTGTGAGGTAATGTGCTTTCTGGTGTTTCTCAGAGCCACCCTGCTAAGGAATAGTGATAACAGATATGTGACAAAAAGATCGACACTTTAATTGACATCAAACTCCTGGTTCCCATGACCATGTATTGCAAAGGATGCACTCATCAAAAAGCATACTGAACAGATTACACTAATACTTTGTCATCTGTTATTGTCAGCCAAATTTATTTACCCTTTTTGCTGTCAACCTTGAATGTGTGGAGGAGAGTATGTTGACACGTAGGGGCTTCTTTTGTGGGGGGACATGAGAGCTATGCTAAGTTTTCTTGCTCAAATACTTTCAGCATCTGGGTGGGGTATCCCTTCTGGCACTGATTCTCTTTTTTTTTTTTTCCTTCCCATTCCTTGTTTCAGATAAATATGAAAGTAGATGGCTGTGCTTTATTATACTTGTGTACGCATCTTCAGGTGTTCTCAGGTTTCATGCACTGCTCATTCTTTAATGAGGTGATTTTTCTAGTCCAGAAATAGATTGCTGTAATGCCAGAGCTCTGATGTAGTATCAGGTATTAGTTGCAGAGAAATGATTAAAAAGTATGACCTCAGAACGATGTTAGCTAATTACTGACACTTCAGAATCTCAGCCAAGTGTGTAGAATTCTCACATCACTAGCATTTATAGGACAGCATAGTTCAGTGAAATTACAGGTCTTGGTAGCAACTTGCTTGTCCAGTGATGCTTTAGGATTCATGGTGGTTATACCTGGAAGATGAGATTTGCCTACCGTGTCTTTAGGTGTCTACATTAGAGTTATTCACCTTATATATTCACCTATAGTCTAAAAGAAACTGCTGTCTTCAGTATAGTTTCTACACTGTAGGTAGTTAACAAAAATGCTTTTTTTTAATGGGAAAAGCAAAATTTAAGTTGATTGACTGCATGCATTGGTGGTTGCTGTTAATGCTGAGCTTTTTTATTTTCCATGGAAAGGTACAATTAATTGGATGGCTTGGAAATGACAGGATGACCAGAGAAAACTGCTTTATCTCTTTAGTCCAATATGAAATTAAAATATTTGTAAACAACCTGTGGAAAGAAAGCAAATAGTTTTTCAGATATTGTTTTGGGTGTTTTTCTGTGAAGAGAAGTCTCTTGGAGAACATCAGTTAAATAGAAAGGGGTTTAATAGGAAATTCAGCATACCAATTTTTTTCTTACGTTAGGAATTGAGAATTATGGGAATTCCTTGCTGTGAGCATTTTGTGAAAACAAAATCATCATGGAACACAATGTCAACAATCACAAGTTGAAGTTATTGCTATTCTGTTTGTGTTTTCTATTTTTACTTTTTAAGGGCTCTTTTGTTGTTTAGAAGCACTTTCAAAAGCTTCTGTATTGCTCAAAAATAGCAGGAGTTCTTCAGGAGTTTCTTTAAAGAATGTTCATCTTAAAATGGCTACAAATTGCCTGAATTTATTCGAGAACAGGATTTTGTCATTTGTGTGGATAATCCCTTTTGGAACAGAAATGAGAAGTGTTTTCAGGAAAAAAAAAAAAACGTGGTTTTCTTGCTTTCTGCGAGATGCATATTCTTTTGATTTAAACTATATCTCTTCATTTTTGGATAATTTTTGTTTATCTTCATTAGCAGATCATTTTAATAATTTTTGAGCTAGTTGCTCCCCAGAGCATTAAAGTTAAGCCATCACAGTGGGAATCAGTTATATTTTTGCAGAATGATTTTTCTATTATTATGAACAACCATTACATTTATTATAGCTGAAGATCATTATTAACTGTAATAAACCTCATGCGTTTGACAATACTTTGTAGTCAGTTTCATTATTTTGCTTCAAGGAGCTTAAAACTTAAGGTAAAACTTCTTTATTCTGTTCTGCTGAGCACAGTGAAATCTTATCTGTTGCTTGAAGGCGATATGATAATGCAAATCGTATTTCTGAATTTCTGTAGACTTTACATGTAACAATGGGGAGAGAAATACTGAAATCTAAGAAGCTGTTATCGAAGCACACAGATTTGCAGGGATTCTCGGGAGCAGGTTTGTTGTAGTTGGTTTGAACTCCAATTTTACCTTATTGAAATATTTAGCAAGAAAACGAGCAAACTTTTAATGTGTTAAAAATATTTTTTTTCTGGTATGAAGAAAGCAGGAAAGCAGTATCGCTTTAATCTGTTTTAAAGGTGTGATCTTTATCTTTTTCTTTTATCTTTTCTGTTTTTTTTCTTTGCTTTTGTCGTTTAGGTCTCTGGCAAGTGTAATGGACAGTGCAGAAAAAGGCCTGTCCTCGGCTGAAAATTTAAAAGGTTTTATTGAAATAATAATTCCATTACTGATTGAGTGCTGGATTGAAGCATCTCCTGCACAATCAGCTCCCATTCTCGGAAATCTTTTGGAATCAGATTCTCAGCAGCTTATGCAGCAAGTGCTTAGTATAATACATTTATTGTGGAAGCTCACAAAGCGACATGATGAAACATACAAAATGGTAAGGGAGAAGTGATCTGTGGCATAATAATAAGAGTTCATTTTGTTTTGATCAGAAACCAGTGAAGTTGGTGATGGGAAATAGTTGGAAGTTATTTAGTAAGAGAGAAAAAGCCTAGGGTTTGAGCAAAATTTGAGTTTGGATTTTGTCAAGTCTTTTACCCTAGAAAATAACCTTTTGAACTGAGCAATGAGTTCACCAGTAGTCTTCAGGAATCCTTTCTGACAGACTGCAGCACGAAAGCTTTTGAGGCTGAAAGTTGTACTGGAGAAGCGGAGCATTGTCTCCCAGATAACCTCTAGAATATAAATCTGATGAAAGTGTGGTACAGAGGTATTTGTTTCTTGCTTTTACATGTTGAAAGGTTTTATATGTTGGGGTAGTGGAGGGAAAAACAAACCTTAAACCCTTGGAAAGGTAAGGGACAAGGGTTGAATGAAGTCCTGTAACTGCTTGGTAGTACCTACACTGCTGTGTCATGATTGGTAGCATCACCCATGACACTGAATCAAAACCTCAATAAGAATTTTGGAAAACATCCTCGAAGCTTTTTGCCCTGATTATTTTGTCTCTTTTATTTTGACAAATGGATTACCCTTTTTTTTTTTGTAACTTTTGCTGCTCTTCAGAAGACCTTGCAAACTGGAAAACACGTACACTTTCCTTTCCATTTTGGCTGTTGAGACTAGTTGGAAGGAGTATCTTCACAGCTCTTTTGTCTGTGTAGAGGATTCTAGATCTATGTGCTGAACAGAATCTACATACAGAATAAATATTGCAAAAAATTTGTGGAATCAACCCATTACACCAGAGTTAGCCAACATACACAGCCTGAGAGGGGTGGGTTCAGTGTGCCTGAAAAAACAGGCTGTTCCCATTTACCTCTTCATCCTTTCTACAGGGCTGCTTGGAAGCGGGCAGAAAGGAGGCTGTGGCAGCCTGCTGCTGCTAACCTTTCTCTTTAGGGTACTTCAGGGCTGCTGCCCTTAGCCGTAGGGTGTCTGCCTTTTGGTCACAAGCAAGGAGTGCTCCTGTGCTAAGATGTGAGGTGTTTTAGGTACACGCAGTTGCATTATGACCTTAAGATGTTCAGAAGAATATTTGATGTCCATATAACTTTTTTTCTTGAGGATACTGTATTTTATAATTGTATATTCTCTGTTCCTTTCTGGTTACCTTTATATACAAAATGCATTCAAATAGCTCAGTTTGAAAATGAAAGTTTTTCTTATTAAAAAGCCCTCGGGCTTTAAGGGCCAAAGTGTTAATTAGAGAAATTTTGGAAAACCACTCAGTGTGCTTAGTGGGAGCCTGTTAATCTTTGAAATAGTTTAGTGCTCATTCTCTGTTCTTAATACTTGAGTATTAAAAAAATTGTGCCCTATCAATTTGATAGCAATGCAGGCTTTTGTGTGTGTATGTGATGGGTTCTGCTGGACAGTTTGTGGAATGGTGACTGAGAGTGTCTGTTAAAAGGTAAAGTTATTTTTGAATATGAAAACCTTATTCAGTAAGGGTGGCCTTTTTACTGTAAGATGTTTTGTGTTGGCAGGCTTTGAACTACAGCTGTGTTAATGGTAGGAAAGATGAAGGCAGTGTCAGAATACGTCTTAATGGAAAATTCAGGACAGTCACTGCAAGCAAATCAGAGTTCACTCTGATTAATGTAAAAGCACTTTCAATTCATATCTGTAACTCACTTGGTTTAATATTGCGTATATCCACTTCAGTATGTGCTAGGAACACATACTGGTCCAGTTCGGATTAAATGTTATCCCTCAGCCTCAAATTGTATCACAATTTTACTTCCTTGTTTTGTGGACCTTCCAGTTTGTGCACGATTGCATTGATGTTTTTCGCTTACTACCTTGTTTTCTGTCATCTGCTTTCCTTACTAGGAAGTATGGCTTCGAATGAATTACCTTGTTGATTTCAAGCACCACTTCATGCGTAGTTTTCCTTACTATTTACAAGAAACGGTAAAGCACAAAAAGAAAGATTCATGCAAAGGGTAAGAATAAAATCAGTGTCATGTTACAGCTTTTAGTTTCATAAAATGAGACAGTGTGTGTGAGTCTTACTAAGTTTTTAACGTTGTAAAACTGTTTTTATTGTGTGTTCCTGGGAGGTCTGTACAGCCAGAGAGTTGTGGTTGTACTTATTAAAAGTATTGTATAGCACGTCATCTGAATGTCCTCCAGTAGAAACGAAAATGCTGCCTTAAAGAAATGAAAGTATTTTATTGAAAGCTTAATCTGGAGTTTGCATATTGTTTAACGGTGATTTGTGTTAATCTGGCTAGTTTCATATTTCTGAATGTTTTCTTTACTGAATTGCATCAAAACATGCTTAAAACATACTAATTCACCTACATCTACTTTTTCTGTAGTTGGGTGATGGGGCTGGATGAATACAGCTAGGAGGGGGGAGATGGGTTGTGTTGTGCCTAGCCTTTGTGGCAAGGCAGTATGAAACAGGAGAAGTCAAATGCTCATGGTGTTCTTGGCTATTGAGCTGAAGAGTGGGTGCGTTATTTTTGTGCTGGTACAGGCCAGCAGCAGGTTGTCTCCCCTTTCAGCTCCCAGATGTGAGACTGTATTCACACAGGGATCTGTTCTGGAGTTGTTCTCTGCCATCGCAGTCCATGTAAATCACTGGTTTGTATACAGTGGGTATCAGCCAATGTCTGTCTTGGTTCCAAATGCCTGCAAACTGTACTACTGAAAATTGAGCTGTAATAGTGGAATCTTGTTTTATACTAAGGGTCTACCATAGTGCAGGTATATGTTTGGTTGAAATCCTGTTTGGTATTCAAGTATTGCATTTTCCCTTCCTGGAAGGGTGCATGGATTAGAGGTACAGCATAGCTCCTAGTGAAATATTTTCATTTCAGCAAAGCCTTTTTGTTAAATTCATAAAGCCAAAAAAATGTTTTGCTTTTCCAGGTTTTGACCTGAATTCCCTTCCTTGAGACTGAAAATCTGAGAACTAGTAGTTGGGCAACACAGCCATCTTTCTTGTCTTGTGGGTGACATCCTGACTTACCAAAATTATGTGCAACCTTCTTCACTAAGCTACTAAATTGTGCCCCATTCTTGCACTTAAAAATAAGTATGTTGTTGGATAGACATTGGAGACTTTTTTTTTTGTGGTTTTGTTTTGTTTTGGATATTACTTGGGGAATTCTGAAAATTTAGCCTCATGCCATGTAAATAAAAATAGTTGCCTTTTGTTTCCTCTGGTTACCAATATATTGGTGTAAAGGCTTGCATTTAGAAATCTCACATGGCATTGTAAGGCTTCCTTCCTTCTCCAGATTGCAAAATGTTGTAGAAATTTATCCCAGTACTACTGATAGCCCTTGGTGTCAACACATTCTGAACATGAAAAAAGTGATTAGCTCTTATGCAATGTGTAAATTAAGCCCATAGGTTGAGATTTACTTCCTCATATTGTAACAGTTGGCTTTATTGAACTGAAGAGTGTGACTACACTTATGTTAGCACAGGTTAAAGTGCTCTGTTATGCCATTTTCACAACTGTACATTGTGTTCCGAATGTAGGCATTCATATGTGCAGTTTTTTGTAGATAAATGCTGTGACTTTTTTCTTGTATACTGTGGGTGACCAGTCAGCATGTACTGAAGTTGTAGCATTGGATGTCAAGCTGCAACAACCTTGATTCCTTTCTTGGTAACCCTTAATTTTGACTTTCAAACCTCTGTAGGATATGGTAGTGGTGATAAATGTGTTTCGTGTTCTACAGGAGTTTGGAAAAAGGTACATAAATGGATTTCTCTACGCTGTTCATGGTGCTTTTTGTTGCTGTGTGACAGTGACAAAATCCATGTGATTCCTTGCAGAAGAAACACAGGAGACCAAAACTAAGGGGTCATTTTTGTAGTGTTCCTTTTCCTTTTTTTCAGAAGTGCTGCTAGGCCAGGGTAAAAAATCTCGAAGTGGAGAAATCAGCCACAGAGACACAATTTAGAGCTTTGGTTCTTGCCACTATAAATGCAAGAAATAAATATCATGGTGGCAGAACAAACATTTTCATTTACCTGCATGTGGTGTAGAAGTCAAATATGAAGATTCTTTTAGAACATGTATTTGCTTTAAAACTTCAGCATTTACTATTTTTTCCTCTACATCCCGTAATTTTTACTGAAGTAACTGTATATTAAAAGGCATAAAATATTTTTTGAAAGTTTTTTTTCTTTTTTTTCCCCCCCTTCCTCCTTAGCAACAAGTATTGTATGACATCCTCAAACAGTGTAGACCATCTTTTACTGAACTTAACCTTGTGTGACATAATGGTTTCACTAGCAAGTGCTTCAACACTTCAGGCGGATTCTGGTTGGCTGGACATGATAAGGAAATTTGTGACAGATACTCTCCAGGATGGCAGCAGGCTGAATAGCAAGCAGGTGAACAGATTGCTTGGTGTGACTTGGAGACTAATGCAAATACAGCAGAACAAAGGTAAGATATGAGTAGTTTCTGAAAAGTGAAATGTGTGCACTGACAAAGAGATAGTTACTTTTCTGTTTTCAGGTCACTTTGCGTATCATGATGAGTTGCCACATCCATAGTGTGTTTTGTCTGTAAAGGCAAACTGAATTTCATGGTCATGTCCCTGCACATGGCATTGAAAATTGCTTCATTTTTAGGAATGCTGCTAGATTCATACTGTTGATACACAAAGTTTAATAAGTTTGTGTACTTGTCTTCTGTTTTTACTTCTTAAGGCATTCTTATGAATGGGAAGACAAAGAATTTTCTTTACTGGAAAAAAAGTAATTACAATGAAGGAGAGTTGCATAACATTTTAATATTTTAGTCCTTATTTAAAATCATTAATGTAGCTCATAGACATCCTTGACTAATGTCAGATGACCATTCTTGTTCTGTGGTAACATGAAAAGTGTTCAAGGTCAGGCTGGCTGTGGCTTTGAGCAACCTGATCCTAGTGGAAAGTGTTTCTGCCCATGGCAGGGGGGTTGCAACTAGATGATCTTTAAGGTCCCTTCCAACCCAAACCATTGTATGATTCTATGAAATGCCAAGATAGTTCTGATGAAAGCTGCTGTAGTGTTTGATTTTAATCCTTTTCTGAGGGAAAACACATTTCCAGTTATGGCTTGCAGAACCAGTACAACGTTTTGGGTTCTCCTGCCACCCCCTTCCCAAAGTAACGCATGATTGTGATCCAGATAAGACCTTGTTTGACATGTCTGGTCAATGATTGATACATGACTTCTTGAAGAAAGTAGTTTTTCAGTAAGTCTAAAGGTGGCAGCGGTATATTGTGTCTTACCAGTCTGGTAGAATTGAATTCTACAGCCAACTGGAGTTTATAGAAAATACTTTGACCTTAGCAACAGTTTTCATTGTTGGTGGTATAAGATAAGATGATGTCAAATATCCTTCAAATATGTTTTGACAGTTAGTAGTTTCTCCTTCCAAATCCATTTTGGTTAAGAATCTGTCTAGTTCTATCTCCCTGACAACAAAGATAATAATTAATCATTCCTATCTAAACTACAAAATTTAGCTTCCTGTTGAAGGCAAATAATAGTCCACAGTCAGAGATGTGCCCATCTCATCATCTGAGCTAAAGAAGAAGAGTTAATAATAGTTGGAAACATATTTCTTAGACTGTTAAAATCAGATGCTTCACACTTTTCCTTGTAATAAAACATTGATTTTTTGCTTTGTCTACTAGACGTTTGCCAGATAGTGGAAAATAACTGGTGTTTTTCTAGCCAAAGTAGCCATTTTAGTAAAATAATTTTCCTCAAGAATGCAGAAAATAAATGAGCTCGCAAAAACACTTGCGTGAACTTCCAAAAGATTGATATGTATGGATCGTGTCTGTTGATTCTGTAAAGGTTCAGGAATTTTGCTGTGAGTAGGAAATTGTTTACCTGAGGAATCTGTGTCTGTTTGTGTGGACAATTTATTCTAGATAATCCTTGTGCAGTACTAAAAGCCTGAGTAGATGTAAGATTAAACTGCATTTACTGGATGTAGAGGAAATACAGCTTCAACAGGCTGGATAAATGGGCTGACAAGAACCTCATGCAATTCAACAAGAGGAATTGCAAAGTCCTGCACCTGGGGAGGAACAATCCCATCCACCGGTACATGCTGGGGCCACCCAGATGGAAAGCAGCTCGGCAGAAAAGGATCTGGGTGGACACAAAGTTGACCCTGAGCCAGTAATGTGATCTTGTGGCAAAGAAGGCCAAACGGTATCCTGGGCTGTGTGAGGAGTGTTGCCAGCAGGACCGTCCTTTCTACTCAGCACTGGTAAAGCCACTTGGAGTACTGTGTACATTCTGGGCTCCCCAGTTCAAGAGAGACATGGAGCTACTGGAGATAGTCCAGTGAAGGACCACAAAAATGATTAAGGGACTGGAGCATCTCTCCTATGAGGAATGGCTGAGAGAGCCTGGAGAAGAGAAGGCTTGGGGGAAACTTATAAACGTCTATAAATATCTGCAAAGAGGACAGAGGGAGGCTCTTTCCAGTGGTGCCCAATGACAGGACAAGAGGCAGTGGGCACAAACTGAAACACAGGAAGATATCTCTGAACATCAGGAAATGCTTTTTCACTGTGAGTGTGACTGAGCACTGACAAAGGTTGCCCCGAGAAGTTGTGGAGTTCCCACCTTGGAAATCTCTCTCCTTGGAGATATGCAGAAGCCATATGGACATGGTCCTGGGGCCAGCTTTAGGTGATTCTGCTTCAGCAGGGGGCTTAGACCCGATGACCTCCGGAGGTCCTTTCCAACCTAAACCGTTCTGTGGAAGAGAAGCTTCCTTTCTTGAATTTTGATGGTGCTCTAGAAATTCTGAACTTTATTGTGTAAGGTGATATTCCAAAAGTTGGAACATACAGAAGATAAGTCTGAATTGTATAAAATTGAGATTAAGGGTGTGAAAGGATATGGTTTCTTTTAGAAGACAATGCAAAAGAAAAAAATGAGCTATTAAAGTCAATGTTTTCTTAGAACACAATGGAAATCAAAAGAGGGGAAATCTAGATAGAAGAAAAAAACAAAAAACAAACAAAAAACAAACAAACAAACCAACAACCTAATGGATGAGAGATTAAATAAAAGGTGTGGTCAACCTCATCAGCATTATGCAACAAAAGTATGGTGGTATCTTTGCAGTCATTTTTTTTCAGGGTTGCCTATTTTGAGTAGCTATTTATGCTGGGGTGAAATGTACCATTTACATTGGATGTCTAGAAGAGCTTTGAGCTGACATCTGAAGATTTCTGTCCATTGTTTAAGATCAAACTCTGGATCTGCTCTTTATAATTAAAAGGTCTGCTTCTTTCATGCATTTCTCAGGTATGACTTTAGCAGCAGCTTACCTGCTAGTTGTATTTTTGATAAATTTTCTTCAAGTGAGAGCGAGAGCACTCAGTCACTTCAGAAGGAGGGTTGCCATGTGCTGATTAAAACTGGAATATGTTAAAAACCATGAGGACTTCAGCTGCGTTTTGGAAGTCTGTACAATGTGGACCTTTTAAATACTACTTTTAATAATGTGTTTTAAAATTGCTTTTTTTTTATATTCATATGAAGCAATTCAAACAGTAGGACCTGCTTTACTGAATGTGCTATGGAGAGTTATTTGAAGGTGGCTGAATGTTCTTACATTTTTAGAATATTTATTTCTTACTACATCATCCATCCCTGGAGGTATTCAAAAGGTGTCTAGATGTGGTGCTTGGGGGCATGGTTTAGTGGTAGACTTGGCAGTGTTAGGTGAATGGTTGGACTTGATGATTTTAGAGGTCTTTTCTAACCTAAATGATTCTATGATTCTACATTTCTCAGTTAACGTTTATACCTTTATGTGATTTCCAGCTAATTAATGAACTGCTAATCAATTAAGAATAAGCAAGTGGTCCGTTTAAGAAACGCGTCCAAGAAGAATCTTTATCTGAAGAGTATGTGAAATGAATAAGTTAATGTTCCTGGTGCAATAAAAAGAACTTAATAATTTATCTTAATTAAAATTCATTCTAATATCTGATGCATTTCTCGGTTGACAGATTTATTAGATTTCAAGTTCGCAGTGGCTCCCTGCATTATGATTAAGTATGGCCATGCTATTTCAGGTGTTTTTTGTAGCGTGTCTTTCACTGAGAATCTCTATACAGTAACTTAAATATGTTCCCTGGTTTTATGGGAGTTTTCCCGATGAAGACCAGCCCCTGAACTGGATCTGTAATCACTTTTTAGTATGGAGCGTTCGTGTTAAAATGTGGTCTCCGGGGGTAGAAGTAGCTCTGTTCAGTGTGGAACATGTTACTGTATCTGGTTTTGACTACATAACATAAACTGCTCTGTATTCCTGAACGGAAAACAAAGGTTTTCTGGTCTTGGATTATGAAGACAACGAAAATAAGTGATTACTGCTGGTTAAGTACGTCTTGACAGCAATTAATTCACCGGGGCCGAGCTCTACTGAGACAACTTGAGTGAGAGCTGATGCTCTTCATATGTCTCTTATCTTTTCAGATACTTCCCTGTTCTTTCTAGGCTTGTTTTCTCAGAATTTAGATGTGTATGATTTCTTTTCATGCTTTAACTTTTACTTCCAATCTTTTAGTCTGGTTTCTAAAGAAAGTGTTTGGTCTTTTTTCAGTCTACTATAACTTCTGCACTTGCTGGCCAGTTTTAGCCAACTTTGACATGAGGTTAGAACTCGAGCATTGTTTTAAGTCTGGTGATACAGCATAGTTGGCTAAAGCTTCAGAGGAAAAAAAGGTTGCGGTGCAGGTTTAGCAGTTCTCATTGTAGTGGCTTGGCAGTGGCCTCTGAAGGTACGTATTTTCTGGTTAATCAACAAACGTGATTTGGAGCCAGCTGGTTCGAAGACATGGAGAGCTGATAAGGCTGACTTGTGCATGGCAGGGAGAAAAAGGGTAAATATAGAGTTAACTGAAGACAGTGGCGGTGAGGTTTCAGAAGCATAGGTGAAGTAAAGGAGAATATTGTTGTGAGGTTATTGCACTAGGGAAAAAGGATTGTGGAACAGCTGTGGAAAACAGGACTTCATTAGTTAATGCACAGGTTGAAAGGTAGTTACTGAGTTGTCTTCAGGAGGCTCTGAAGTTTTCATTTATATGTTGTCTCAGTATTCGTGTGCTTCTTTCATAAGCTATACAACAAGGTGTTTTAATGATTCATGAATCCATCCAGCAGTGTTGTTTTTTTTTTTTTTTTTGAATCCTTTTGGTACTTCCCTATGGAGATCACTGTAGGTAGTTGCAGATACAGACTGTATGTCTTGTGTGTATGAAATCAAAAGATTAAAAAGCACTATTTTAGATTTTTATATATTTTCTTTCTAGTGGCTACGGAACCCTTGATAAAAGCGGTATATACACTATACCAGCAAAGGAATCTCCTCTTTCCTGTTCGTACGTTGCTTTTGAAATTTTTTAGCAGAGTTTACCAAAAAGAAGATTTGAGGACTCAAAGAATCAGGTAAAAAACACTTCTATATTCTTTTTCATTTCAACACAGCATGTTTATTTCAAGAGTTAGAATATCAAATTTCTATGTATATGTTGTAAAATGTCATTGTGGATCTGGTTTGGCATTGTCACTGAAATTTCAAAGCTCAAGTTCCCTGTGAGTTGAGATTAATGTATGTTAGCTTATGTGTCTTTTCCTTTAATGTAAGTACTAGGTTTAAGATATAACTTGCAGTATGTTGTTGCAAGCTCATTGTTACTGACAGTGTGGTAGTCCTTCCCAGATGTGTCAGTGTTGTTCAGCTATTGCAATGGAGCCATGTCCATTACTCCAGCTTGAGGTTATGGACTTTTGACTTAAGTGGTTCTGTTAGTGCACGTCTAGCCTATCATATTTTCTTTAATAAAAATATTCTTCAGTTGTTTTGGATGTGTGGCTCTAAAGAGACCTATGTTTAAGAAAATATTCTTGTCCTTTTGGGTTCCCAGTTTCGTGCATCTATTAGATACCTGACTTGCTTCAGGTAAGAATAGATGATTCTCTATATTGCTGTTATCGTTTTTCAGCATAAGATTTGTCCAAATTATTCGGGAAATGTTAAGATGATGTATTTTTCAACCAAGCCACCTGGTTCCAACCATGTAAAATCCTTAAATACAGATCAGTCTGCATCAGTCTTGAGAACTGAAAAGGGGGACACGATCATGCCTATGATACCTGCTTCTGCTGCTAGGTAAAAATCAAACCTCAGGGCCCCCAGAAATGCTGATGTCCATTAGCAGAATCAAGCTTTGGAAATATAGCTATTTTCTGTAACTCCTCTGCTTTGTTAAATGCTATATTGTGGCCAGATCTGAGTACACATAATTAGATATACAGAGGGAAATATCTAACGCTATGCTATGAACATTAGGAAAAAAAAAAAAGGGAATTTGAAAGACAGGAAAAAGGCTATGGAACATCCCATGTTCCTCTTTTTCACACGGAGTGAAAAAGATTTTTTTTTTTTTTCCATATTCACTAATTTCCCTGAGGTTACATAACGACTGCTTTCTGCACTTACCTGGAAGTCTTGAGCATCTCATCCACAGTTCCATATGACATCCATAGTTCCATCTAATGTCTAGAAAGCTTTAACTTCCTACCTTCAGATGTCACAGACAACAGTAGTTTTCCTGCTGTTTTCCTCTCCTCAGCCCTCTACATGGACTTGTAACACTTTTACTAACTGAAGACTGAAATCTCAAAAGGCAAAAATTCTTTGCCAAAAGGATATTTACACCTATGTTTGATGACATTTTAAGATAGCATAATCTTTATGTACTGGGACAATCCATTTCTTTCCTTTAGAAACAATTTTTTGATGTCTTCAAGTTGTGGACTGTGAAGTAGTTGACATTCATACTATTCTATTGAGTTTGACATTATAGCTTTTTTTAGCCTTTCTGTGGCTGCTCTGCTCAGTTGTGTGTGTTTTTTGTTTGTTTTTTTCCCCCTCAGAAGCTTGTTGAGAGCAGTACAGGAGGAGCAGAGTTCATGTTGGAACAATTTCCAAGGCCATTTAAGTGAGACTTTATTTTTCAGGTGTATCTGATTCAAAGGATGGATGGGAGAATCGGGCCTTCCGTTGCCCTGTGGGGGGGAAAAAACAAACCAAAACTTGATATATTACAAGGTTCAGAATTAATATTTTGGTCTGGGTGTTAGTTGTCTTCACCCCCTAATTGCTACACATGTTTCTATATAGTCATTGTGTGTGTGTGTGTATATATATGTATGCATACAGTATATATATAAACACACAGGTGGAGACCAAAGAGGCTGTCTAGCTTCACAGCCTGCCTCCAACATTGACCTGTGTGGAATGCTATAGGAAGAAAGCAAGAATTACTTTTCCATAGTACTGTAAGTTTCCAACCATGTGAGGCCTGTACTTCCTCACAACATCTAGTACCACTCAGTGGACGTCTTTTCCATGAGCTTTTCTGGTCATTTCTTGGACCACTGTAAATCAAGGCTAACTGCAGCATTATCTGGCAAGGAGTGGCAAAGCTCAGCTATCTGAAGACCAACTTCCTTTTGTTTGTTTGGATCCTGGCTCCTCTAGCTTCCTTTGATACCACCACCCACCTCTTCTGTGGGGAGGGAGAGCAAACATTTGATCCCTATCCACCCTTTGCATGTCAAGGGATCTTTAGACCTCTGTTGAGCCTACCTTCAACTTGACCACTTCAGTTGTATCTTTACCAGGCTGAAGTTGTCTCTTCTCCATGCTTTTCCTACCTTTAAACTCAAGTATCTCTCCATGCAATGCCTTGCCCTCTTATGCCATAGATACTTAGGTTTTGGTGAAGGATTTTAAGCCTATGGAAAATTAGATGATTTTTTGATTGTTTGCAGTGTGCAGCTTTGTGTTAATGTTCAAGTCATTTTCATAAATGACTGTATTAGCTCTGTATGGCCTGTGGACAGTGAGAGTAATGATATGGTTTGGTCCCTACAGTTCTTGGTGTAATTTTTAATATACAGAGGTAGCAGTTCTATTAAGAAAGTGTGCATCTTTTAGTAAGAGTACCTTTAGGAGAGCCATGTTTAAAGTAATTTGCCTGAGTGCCAAAGGTATTCAGTGGTAAAACAATAAATAGGATTCAAGAATCCTTACTTTAATTGTTGCGTTAACTATTAAATTGCACTTTGCAAATTTAGAAGTAAATTTTTAAAGTGTGAGAGACCTACCTGAAAACCTCCATTAAAATAATTCAGTACTTGTTCCTTGATGTATAATATAAAGAGAAATATAATAAGATCAAAAAAGGGAAACAGCATTCTCTGATCAGCCAGGATTCATTTTGGAAAACTTTGTTTACTTTTTTTAGTCTCATTTTTTAATATTACTGTGTTTGTTTTAATCATCACTCCTGATTAAGAAATGAAACTGGCTAAAAAACAAAAAGAGGTTCTGGGTGTTTTGGAGGGGGAGAAGAGAAATTTTATTATGGTTGACATCAATAGTTGATTTACTGTAGTAGCTGAACAGAGAAAGAAAATAAACTAAGATCATGTTATCAATTCCTATTTAAAGCAACCAGTTCTAGGTTTTCATTCTGTTTTGAGATATATCTGAATTGAAGAGCAATATGTCAGTAAAGGTAGAATTGAATTTGAAAGTCTAGTAAAAAGAGTAATAGCTTGACCGGGGAGTTCAGTAGTATTCAGGACGTAGTAATAATGTTGAGTTTTAGCCTGACTCATAATTCACTAAATATAAAAAGATAAAAGTAATGAGAAATGGAAATGTTGCTTTGCCAGCATACAGTCAGTTCACACAAATACTTTCAAAAAGAGTTGTAATATAAAGTATGTAGTGCAAAAACTTGATCAAATAAATACTTCCATAATAACCCTAGTAGCGTACCAATGTGCTCAGATCTTCAGGTGAAATATTCTAAGCAAATCATACTATTGCAGTTTATAGTAATTTAATTTTACCTAACATTAAAGCAACTTAGTCAGGACTGGAAAGGGTAAGGTTTTTTGTTTGTTTTCCCCAAAATAATTTTCCCTTTTTTCTTTAGAAGTCGAAGTAAAGTTTTGTCTCGTTGGTTGGCTGGTTTACCTCAGCAACTTGCTCTGCTTGGCTTGAGAAACCCTGAGCTTTCAAATCAGCTGATCGATATCATTCATTCTGCTGCTTCTCGTTCAAACAAAGAATTATTACAAAGTTTACAAGCCACTGCTGCTCAAATATATGGTAAGACTTTGCAGTACACCACACTGATTTTTTTTCCATCACTTGGCAGGAAAGTTGCGATACGTGGAAAATACAGGTGTTTCTCAGGTGAATGTAAAGTGTGTAACGTGTGTGGGGAGATCAGTTCAGTCACTTACAATGAAGGTTAAAAGGAACCATGCGTGTCATTTCCTGAAGGCTAGCAAAATGATTAAAATCTGCAGTTCAAGTTATCGGGACTTTAATCTGATAGATCAGAAGCTTCAGTTTTTGTGAAATCTGCTTCTGGTAGTATTGCTTCTTTTTTTTTTTTTTGCCTTTTTTTTCCTTCTTCAGTGTTAGTTATAGTGCCATACCTTCAGCAAATGTTGTAGGCTCTTACATAATAGCAGCTAGAAAAGATGAGGGGTCACTGCATGAGATACTTGTGTGAAAATTTTTGTGCATTTAAAATGTTTACATTTTGACATTTTAATACCACTTGCCAGAATTTTCCAAATATGTTTTTTTCAGTTAATTTAATGCATGCTGATCCATTTTGAAGCTGAAGCCTTGCCTGAAAGTGGTTTGAGTTCTTTGGGTCTAGGGCACTGCTTGCTTATCATTACGTAAGTTAGGGAGAATATAGTCTGTTGCGTTGTGGACTTCTACTTGCTGTTTCAGGAAACGCAAACAATAGTATGTCCATATATTTTTAAACGCATACTTTGCTTCCTTTCTGGAAGTGATGAGTGAAGTAGATTCTTCTGTTTACATCAAATAAAATGTATTTGGGTCTATCGAGGTGATTATACTGTTGTAACAATTTTTCTTTTATTGTTGTGGTGATAATAAATTGTCTGTTAGTACCTATGGACTTTTCTGCTAAAAAATAATTCTCTTCTCCAGAATTGCATTGTTGTGCAGTCTGGCAATTTCGTTGTAAGTATTGTGATAGATTTAGTCTATTTTCTTGACCGAGGCTCATAAAATAGTTGTTTCATCTGTTTTCAGTTTAAAGATAAGCTTCTACTTCTTGTTCTTGAAGATACAAAATAGGAAATGTGAGATAATGGATTTCTACACGCTTAAAAATCAAAAGACAAAATATTTCAATTTTTATTATACTTAAGTTTAAATAAAATACTTCTTGATTTTCCTTTTTTTTTTTTTTTTTTTTTAAATCTGGACTCAGTTCTTTTCAATGGTTTGTGGTAGCAGTGCTGGCACTAGGTGTCTTTTGATACTTGTTTCCTGAAACATAGTACATATATATGGTTGGTAGGAAAATAACCTAAATATAAGTTGTAACCCAAGTTTTTGTCATTGGCGGAGAATGAGTTTCTCTAGAGCATCATTATTTCAACAGGTCTGTAAGAAGAGGAACTCTGTAGAGGTTTGCTTTCCTGAACACAAGGAGGGATGCATTTACAAAAGTAATTTTCATTGGGCTTTCTTAGACATTTGCACAATGAAGGACACTTATCTGGAGGGTTTTTTGGTTTGTTTGTTTTTTAATTAAAGTTAGGAAAATACTATGCAAGTGAACAGTGTTTGATTCTATTCTTTTTTTTTAAGCATTATTTTATTATAATTTTCACTCTTCATAATTTCCCACTGGCTTTCCTTACTGCTTTTGTTACCCTTGCTTCAGTTTTCTTCCACTTACAGCTCATTCTTCCTACACTTACAAACTTTCAATACATTAGTAACATTAGGAGAAAACTCTTCTTTTGTGCCTGGCTTTTAATTCGTTCTTCGTATTTTTTCAGACCCACTAGATGGCACTCTGGTTCTGCTCCCAGCTGAGGCTCAGCGGCGGCTGGTTCAGCTGGTGTACTTCCTACCGTGCCTCCCTGCCAGCTTGCTAGCTTGCTTGAGTCGCTGTTGTATCATGGGAAGAATGTCCTCAGAGCTAGCTGCCACTCTTATTGGGATACTGCGCATGAGGTACAATGCTTAACCTGTGCTTTAATTTGCTGTAAAAACACATGGACGTTTTTGTTAAAAGCGAACTTTGTTACCGGTTCGCACTTTTTTAAAACACAAAGGATCAATACAGAATGTAAGAATTGGCATCATGAGGAAAGTTAATGCTTCTGTCAGATGTTATTTCTAGACTTTCACTTTGACTGTGGCCTTACATTAACCAATTTTCTGCAGTGCTTGAAAACAAAATCATAGTCTTTACCTTTAAGGCTATGCAGTATTGAGCACTGTCTACGCAGAATGTTATCACTGGTGGTCTTTGTTCTACCACTGATTGCAGCTTTTCCTCATAAATACTTCGACTTGACCTCATAAATACTTCAACTTCACAATGTTTGTAGTGAAAAATAACCAACCAGTGTGTATTCTCATGTTCTGCTTTGCTTTAAAGTTCTAAAACTTGCTCTTCCTATAATTACCACGCTTAAATAGTCAGATCATAGTTGCTAGGCAAGTGTCTTGTTAGAAATCATTCACACACTGCTTATTTTTCTCCTGGCTTGAGTTTGTTTGACTGTGACGTTAGGGAGAGATTGCTGTTCCACAGAAGTGAGTGAAAGGATTGCTAGGATTTCATGACAGTATTCTGCTTTGCTGCTTCTGAAAAAATACACGTGCTTTTTTCCATTGCTCAGTATTGTTCGAGCTTGGATAAATAAGCAGGAGTTAGGCTTGTATGAATTATGCTTAAAGTGATTTTTTTCTTAGTGCTTTTTGGAACTTGAACATTTTTATTAAAATATGACATGACATAACACAATGTACTGCCAAATACAGACCTGTTTATATTAGCCATATAGCATGTGAATATTATAGGTGACTAACATGTGATGTGATGGTGAATATAATGCATTACTGCTATAAAAATGAAAATCTGTGTAGTTCTGGAAATGTGAATCTCCAATTTTATAAAACATGTTCTTTGCCATATACTACAGACTCAGTGGCAAACTGTGACCAAATGAAAGGCAGGCATTGTAAGAACTGAAGACGGTAATAAGCACCTCGGTGCTTATTTTTTCATTAGATCTTATCTGATTTTCAGTGTGGGAGATTTTTACAATAATAGTATAGCTGTATTCTGAAGATTATCAGGAAGGTGCAGGTGGGCTGCAGGCATTTGATCCTTTTGGCAGTAGATGTGAGAGACTGCTGGGGGGCAGTATGCTTACCAAAAGTAGATTACATCTTGGCAATGGAGGAGGAGCAACTTTTTCATTTTTCAGAGGTGCAAAGAAAGTCTTTTGATCTTAATTTATGGCATTTGGAACATGTTTTAATTGAAGATGGATTCAAAGATTGTGGGTTATCTACCTTAAGTAGTTGATCTGAAATAACTATGAAAAATGAAGCTTGGAAAAGATGTATTAATCTTGATTGAGCATTGTTTTTCTTTGGTAAGGCAGTTCCCACTGTGTTAAGAGGAATCAGTATTAAAAAAACAGAACTTGATCAGTTTTCTTTAGAAACATCTGAAAATAATGCAAGTCCTTATAAAGATTTAAATAACCCTTTTGTAGACAAAGTGAATGTAACAGCATTGAAAATACTCTCACCTATGTTGCCAACTTGAAAGTTTGTAGTAGAAGTTTTAAAGGGCTTGAAAAAAGGCTTAACCCTTTTTCAGCAATGGCTCAGCTTCTAAATATATAGGTGAAACTTATTTTGTGGAAGGTGTTTTTCTATTTCATGGTCATGATCATAGATTTTTGTCATAAGAATTTTATCATAGGATGCCTTTAAGAATTGGAGAACCAAGGTGATGTCAGAAATTTTAGTGGCTGCTGTGAAGGGGATGCCCAAAAAAATAATTCTTTGGAACCATTTTTTGGTGGCTAAAATTAGCCACTATACATGCAAAAACACTGAGATAACTAACAACAATAATTTCTCGAGAACAGGAACAGTCTGATGTATCTGCTTGGGAAGAGATTTGTGCAGTTAAGAAAAAAAGTAGTTCATTTTCTAGATCTGAACTTGATCTGGGCTTTACGAACTTCATCACCTGTCATTGCACGCAGGATACATGACCTAATTTTCTAGCTCTTGTCATCAGTAAAGCCTAGCTGGATTATTGTGTCCAGTTTTGTGGTTTGCTTTCAGATAATGATGTGGGCAAACTGGACCGAATCTAAAGGAGAACAGATAAAGAACGATAGTCTGTAAATTGTGATAATGGGGAATGACTAACAAATTGGCATTGTTAGGCAAATAAGACTGGGAAGGAGGGGGAACTTGTCTTAGTATGTGTAAAAGGCTGTTGAAAAGGGATGGGAGAATGCAGTTGTAGCAGGATTAGAAATAAAGACATTAAATGTGAGAAAAACATTTGGTTAGAGTGCTAACAAAATTTTCTAAAAGCAGAGTACTCCAGTACACATACTGGAGTAGACTGTGTAGGAAGGAGGTAGAGAATATACTTCAGAGCAGATATTTAAAATCAGATGGATGAAAGCGAATCATGGATGGCAGAGGTAAAGCCTTAAAGAAAATAAGAGGGACTAGGTAACTTCTGGTAGTTATTTACAGCTCTTGTGATTCTTTGAATTAAACATACAAATTCTTGAAATTAACAGTACTATACCAAAATATATATATAACTTCACAGTTCTGTGCTACAGTGTGGTTCATTGGACATTTTCTGTAGTTTTAGATGACAATGATGTTTAAAGAAACTGATACAAATCAGTTCATTCAGAGACCTCATTTATGAGTAAAATTGATATTGTCACTAGATGGCACTGTTTTTCTTCCATTACATTTCTGTTCTATTTTGTGATGGGGGAGTTCTTACAAATTTCTTTTCTTCTAATCACCTGCTTATCTGTCATGCTTTAAATAGATTGCATTCAGTAGCATCAGAGGCTCACTGCTGTATTTGGCAATTGTTTTTAATTTCTTTTAAAGCTTTTACTTCCGCATTACTCTTGACTGGCAGACCATGTACGTTCTTATGTGCGTCTGAGAATGCACATACATACCCATGTATATTTGCCAGGGAGAAGCTACATTAAAGTGAATTTGATGAGAGTACATATGGATGATAATAAGACTGTTGCAGTTATTCTAGGAACAATCATCATAAGCTGAAGAAACTCTTATGTATCTTTTGTGTGTGTGCATGTGTGTACAAACTATAAAAGTAGATAGTAAATGTATCCAGATGGCTTAAACCACAGCACTGTCATGATAGCAGGCGGTAACCATTAAATCTAATTATTGCATATTAACTTCTGGAAGTTTTTGTTAATTGGAAATGGATTTTGAAGACATCCTGTAGCTTCCACTTTTTATTTGTGTGATGGTGAAATTAATAGCCAGGTGGTCTGCCCGAGCTGACCAAGTGCGCCATGGTGGACTCCATGTGCTGAGAATCAAGATGATGTTGACAGTAATACCATATATCTAATGGGAAGGTTTCTGAGCATGGGAGGGTTATCATTTATACTGTTAAAATACTAGAACAGTTTCTGCCATGGTTTTGGCTTCTGTGCACTAAAGCTCTCCCATATAGCACAGGGCAAGGACCATTCTGAAATTTATGGTGGCTTAGATATAGCCACCCTGTTTTGGATGCTGGCAATTTAAAGGTATGAACATGGCCAGACTACACTCATTGTTCTTTGTTGCCAAAGAACAGGCCTTGGTGCTGTTTATTTCGCTAGGGATAGATACAGTTGATGAGTTTCAGGTGAAAATGAGGGATAGAAGGTGGTATCTTGGGTTAATTTCGCCTGCTGTGTGCCTACTGTGTGGGTCCTGAGGTGTAAGTAGCTTTAAATCCAGTCAGGTAGGGTTTTGAGAAATGGAAGGAAGCGTGTCAGAGTTAGGGGTGTAAATCCTTCTCCCCACTCCTGTTCATACACAAACAGGGGAGGAAAGGTGTGGGGGAACATGAGAACAGTCTGGGACCTCAGAGTGAGAGAAATGAGAGGTAACTTCTTGGAAGGAGTTAAGTTCTCTGAGTCACCCTCTGATTTAAGACTCTGACAAGCTGAAATTTATGGAGACAAATGATATTTTTTGAAGTGTTTGCACTGAATCTGCAAGATGGAGTTTTCATTATTTAGGTGGCATTACTTAGATTGATGTATCGAGACAAACCTTTTGTCTTATTGCAGTGTGCAACATTTCTAAAAGAATTAACATCAAAAATTATTTTTGATTCATGATTTATTGGAATAGCTTGTAAATACTCTAATAGTAGTTCTCTACTAATTAAAGTATGGTTAAAATGTGTTGGGCAGGGAATATGTAATGTTTCACATAAGTGGAGCTTAGGTTTGGAATTCCAGTCTTAAATTCATCTTGACATTGGAGCCCTGGCTGATTCCATGAGAATATGCATATAGAAAGATAAACAATTCCCTCCAGGAAATGAAGAAATGTATTAATAATGAATGGTCTAATAGGGATTAAGGTCATAAACTTTAGCAATATTATAGGGTAGAGGCAGAAAGAGCTTTCAGTGTAATCTTTCTGCGCCCACTTTCTACGTTTGTAGAGAAGACAGGCTGTTTCAGAACAGTTTTTAAAGGACTGGTGAAGTATGTGCTTGGTTTTTGACTACTATTTGGAATACAGTATTTGAGGCAAATCTTTTCATCAAACATGGAACCGTATTAGATGTTGTAGATGCACTTTCTTGCATCTGGTCGATTTTCATGTTTGTCTGACAAAAGGTAGGTCTGCTCTTTACATACCAAAATCTGCATTGTAACAGTCACAGAGGAACATCACTTGTCACCATTTGATAGGCTTAATGGTTTTGTTTGGTAGTTCTTAGTGTCTTTGTGGTGGTTGAATGGTGGATACTCTTGCAACCCCCTCTTCTTTTTTTGTTCTGCTTTTGCATAACTTACTTAAGATACTTAATATATAATCGAAGTATTTAGTATGATGTATTCTATTCTTTGAAATACAGATCAAGAAATGCAGACTATGACCTTGTGATCGAATATCTTAACTAAGATATTAGATTGCTGACTTTATGGGAAAAGTTCTCTGTCTCCTCCTGACATGTCTTGAGGTACAAGTAAGGAAAATCTATTCAGCAGAATTACATAAATGCAATTTATTTATGTGCCTTATTTATGCATAATAGTTACAAGTTTTGAGAACTTTTTATCCATTGGAACTAGGTGTCTGGAAATTACTTCACTGTAACAGAGAATTGGACAGATAATATTTCACTGCCTAGATTTAAAACCAAACAAAACAAAGTATGGGAGGGAATTAATTTATGACATTTATCTTTTGAAGTGGAGTGCTCATAAGAGAGCTTTGCAGTGCTTCAAGCAGCCATTTCTTATTCTTGTTGGGCTCTCTCCCTGCTGGAGTCTCACAAAGAGTTGCTGTTTCCGTTGCTGTAGGAAAGGAGAAGGATAAGGGCCATACACGTAAAAGCTGAGTGCTCTCTCCAAGCGAGACACAAATTGTGTGGGAATTCCTAGACTTCATAGGTTTCAGATGACTCTGGGGATAACTCGTGTTCTGCTCGTCATCCCTGTAAATGGACTATTTCCTTAAGAGATAGTGACTTTAAAATATTCTGTTGCTTTCCAGACAATAACGAGAGCACTCAGTTGGCATCTCATCAAGCAAGTGGGCATGTTGGTTCCTGCTGCCCTCAGGAATCTGGTGCTTAGAAAGAACTGGAATGGACTTTTACCATCTGTTTGTTATAAGATGTAAAATTCCTGTGTTTCCACATATATTACCCAGAGATGTTCTAGGGCCATAGTGGAGTTTAAATTTTTCTATAGATACTTCCCTTCTGAGTAAATACTATTATTTTATTTAGTTGTCCTAGTTATGTGATCTGCAACCTTTGGCAATGTGGCTTGAGGAGGCACAGTGAAAATGTAGAATGTAGGTAACTGAGAGCCTACACACTACTTTGTTAAAGATATATTTGTACACAGGAAAAATGTTATATTCCCCAAAAGTATTTGCAAGCAGGAGAGAACCTGGAGAGAGTATTGTAACTCATTACTGTGAAAGAGAGGTTCTTCCTCATTTAAAATAAAAACAAAACAAAAACACCCCCCCACATACCCCCTTTCGTGTCATTACAAGTGGTACAAAGGCAAGTCCGCTTGATACACCTGGGAGAATAAGCTGGAAAGCATACATGTATAAGAAGGCATAGTAATTATGAATAGGTTGCTAAGAAAAATGTAAGAATAGTGAAGTCTGTGTTCACTGTGAAGGGCTTTTTCTGGCTGTATTTCCACACCCCTCAATTTAGACACAAAAATGGAGGAGGAGAGTATTAAAAAGGTAATAAAAATGCTTAAGGCACTGTTGAATATAAAAGAAAGGTGTGCTTTCAAAATTCTGGCATTTCCCTGACTGGATGCCACTGAGGCCAAAGCGTAAAAGACGGATCTGTTTTCCTTGCTGCAAGATCAGCAAGGATTCGTGGTTCTCGACAGTCAGATCCTGGGGTGTGTTACAGCGCGTTCCTTCATCAAGATCTGTTCAGCAAATTTCCTTTCCTTTGCTCACCGTTATGTGAAGTGTAAGACTTGAGAGGGAGAATGCTAAGCTTGTGTTTAAGGACGCAGCCCTCTAAATTTGTCTCCAGGTTCTTGTTTGTACTTCAATATCGCTAACCAAGGGTGGAGAATTACGTTACTGCACTTACAATTGCAGCAGGCAGTAAATGCCTTTTGCTCATTAGTGAATGTTTCTTCTGATTTGTGCTGTCATTTATAATGTGTAAGCAATTTTTTTCTTCAGACAACTTTTCCAACCTTACAGTAAATAAGTAGCTGACAGGCTTTTAACAATGCATAGCTCGAATTGTTATTTTCTTAAAATAGGATTCATATTTTTCTCCAAATCCCTCTTAATTCCTTGCAGATGTTTGTTGTGTTTTGCCACATCTCCAAATGGAAACACTTGATCCTTGAAAAGAGATAATGAAAGTTTAAAAAAAAAAACAAAAAAAACTCACACTAACAAAAGATTACCTACATATGGTAGCCTATTAAAGGAAGAGCAAAAACTCTTCACTTGCTCTCATAGTTTGTTCAAGACCCATGCTATCTGGAGCTAAGTTGGGGGAGAATGATGGGGATGATGGGGACAGGGTTGGAGAAGTATTCAAAGATTCAAGTTTTTTTTATAATTTCAACATCTGTGCGACACTCTTGTTTTCCTGTCCCTTCAAAAAATGGTTTGAAAACTGAGAGTGCTGATCCTCATTAATAGTGTAACATGAAACTGATGTGATTAAGCTGATGCAAGAACCCGAGATTATACTTTATTGCAGTTGCATTTTAATGTGACTGAAATTATTTTTCATTAAAGCTAAACAGAAATAAACTATGCCAAAGCTGAGATAAATATTAGCACATGACTTTTTAGCGTTTTAAAATAATATTTTACAACAGTGCATGTCTACATTGAGGAAAATGTTTTATTTTTTTCTTCCGTAAAGGTGCAACTGTCCCAGTATGGTACTTCCATGTGGCTTTGTTCCTTCTAGTGTGTATCATTATTTATGTGCACATAGTTCTCGAGAATGAGAACATTGGGAACATTTGGGATGTGTTGTAATGTACTTGCCAAACTCTCCAGACCAGCTAATTCCGTAGTGGTTCCTTTTCCTTGTATTTTACAGGTGTTTTTACACGTAAGCACCATTTTAAATGGTTGTCAGTGCTGCTACTAGCTTTGTAGCTAGGTGTGTACGTAAAGCATGAGAGGTTCATAACGATCCTGGGGGGCTCACTAGAGGAGATACCTGTGCAGTGTTGTCCTGGAAGGGTTTCTGGGCTCAGACAGTGACCACTGAGTGGTGTGTTGAAGAGTTTGAATGGAATCCTCTCAGCTCTGGAGAAGCGTGTTGCAGTATCTCTGTGGATGTCTCCTGCTCCTGATGAGTACTAGTCGGTAGCTGAGCAGTTTTGTCTTGATAGATAAACTCTCTGGGCTGGTGTTAGGCTCATTGTGTTGAGAAGTTATGGATGGCCTATGACATGAGAATAGGAAGTCAAAAGAAAGAGGAAACCTTTTCTTTACCCCCTTTCTGTGGATCAGTAAAGACTTCTGAGTGCAACCGGTACCTGGTCGATCAACAGTGGAAGACCCAGAAGTGATAAAGGGCATTGTGCTACACATCTGTGGTTCTGGGTTCTGTAGAAAAACTCCGCTCTGTTTCATGTAGTAAAAACAACTTTTTTATGATCCTTGAATGCAGTGTGATTATTCCTGCTATTGTGAAAGAACCAGTTGGCTCTGCTTATTTCTGAGGCTTTAACTGAACTCCTGGATAGGCAAAAAGGAGGTGCTCAGCTGTATTCTGATGGGCTGCAGAATGACAGGACGTGCATCTGGAAGGTGGTGGTGTATCAGCTATATACAGTAGGTAGATGAACTGACTGAATAGCTTTGGCAAGAAAAAATGACAGGCTAGATTTGATTAGTGGCATTCTGCTATACAAAGTACTTTGGTATAATGAGTGATGTGAATGTTGTTAGCGGGCTTTGTCATCTCTCCTTTTTGGTTGTTCCTGAATAGGCTGAACAGCACAGGTGCCAGCACAGATCTTGTGAACCTCCAGTGATGTCTGACTTCCACTGTAGGAACTGATCAGTTAGTTTTACCCACCATTTCTGATCCTGAAAACCAATTATCTTGTCATGTAATGACCTTCCTTCCTATACTGTGGCTTCTTAATTTTCTGGACTTTTTCATAAGCACGATAGGGTCTTTCTTATTCATGTATATGTACCCCTTAAGAAGGTTTCTAAGAGATATGTAAGGCAAAAATTTATTTTTCAGAAACTGTACTGTCTATTCTCAAGCACAACATATGTATTCATGTGTCAGCTAATGTTATTGATCCTTGCAATGTGTATTAATTTGTATACTGCAGATGTTAATTTTATAGACCTTAGTTATGTGGAATTTATTAAAAAAAAAAAAAAAAAAGGCGGCATATTCACCACTCCACAACCTTTAGATGCCAGGGAAGTTCTCAGATGGAAAGTTGCTCACGGCTGCTAGCAGTTCCGTTCATCCTTGCGTTCCCTTGGAGCTCCTGTAGATATGAATGCCATCTTGTCTTGGTAATTCCCTTCTGTTTTGTTCAGTTCCATAACGTGTTGTGCAGCTCCTTGAAGTTGCAACAGTTCTTCTCACGAGTCCCCAGAAGAGTTCTGAGATGGGAACCCGCACAGTTTGTTCTGTGATGAACAGGGATAGGCAGAGTTCATGTAGCTTCTGTCCTATAGGCTTATCTTGCCTGAGAGTCTTTCTCACGCATTCGTTACCTGTTGGGTGTACAGAATCTTTGGGAAGTTTCTTGCTCCTGGAGCACTTAAAAGACAATTTGTTATTAGTATCTCAGTGCTTAAGGCACTTGCTAAGGATGCGGAAAATCTGGGTTCACTACCTTCCTCTGAAGGGAAGGATGATTGCCCGTTTCCTAACACAGTGGCTTAGTCACTGAACTGTTTTGAGGAGGGGTACCTACTCAAATATATAATAACATATGAATAAATTAATTGTATTAATTAATTTTTCACTGAGTTGGACCTGGAATGCAGTTAGGGTTTTTTTTCCAGGAAATGGGTGAATCAGCTGGTGTCAGTGTCTGAATATTTACCAGTTCTGTGTGGAACAGAAGGGTATCAATGGAAGAAATAGAGGGGAAATTCCTTTTAGAACAATTCTATAACCTAGAAGTAAAGAAACAATTGTGGGAGGCCTTGGTTTAAATCTGTGATCAATGGTTAAAATAAATTTTAAATGGGATCATTTATCACTGAGTTAGTTAGGTTTCTCAGTATGTTCTCCTGCAAATGTGTAAGTACTTCTGTAAAGTTTCCGGAATACCCTGTGCTAGAATATCCTCTGTTACAGCAGTGGAAACACTTTCTGGGAAGATGAAGTAGTTGGATTTCAGTTTCCTTGAACAGCAAACTCAGATCTTTCATCTTACACTTCTTGGATTCTTTAATCCTCACATTTATGAATAAAAGGGAAGGGTGATAGTATCAATGCCTCAGAATAATTGTAAATCTTGCATTTGACTTTCCGTGTTTTACTCTAAAAATACTTGGAGGTGGAAGTCAGTATTTTTGAGTTTCGTTACATTTATTTTCAATTTTATTACTGAACCAAAAAATAAAATCAAAAAACCCAATCCAAATTCTAAGCAAAATTTGCCATGTTTGATAGGTGCATTGCTGAGTTCAAATCTGAGTGGTGCGTTTTATAGGAGGACAAGTAGAAGGTTAATAATTTCTAAAATCTTTCCAGCAAGGTTCATCAGAGTTCTTCTACTGGAGACCTTTAAATTACTCAGACTCCTTATGACTATGCATGTCAAAGCCAACACCTTAAGCCTGAACCAGATATCGATTAGTAGCTAGTTTAGGTCAGGCAGCACAAAGATAATAATAGGATGTATTTGAGAAATAACCACTTGTGCACAAACTGCAGTTTCCGAGTCGTTTTACTTTGCAACCCTGTGATATAGCCCAAACTGAAAATAACAACGCAAACAAAAGCATCAAGGTCTATCTGGAATTAAAAGAAAAGTTAGCAGCAAGTGATAAAAGTAATGCTTTGAAGAGATGCCGTCATTGAGAAATATGTGCTATGCTAATGGCAAGAAAAGCAGTGATTTTAAGTTAATTGGATTCAGCTTTTCTTTTAATACTGTTTGGTGTATGGAACAGGTTACCTAAAGGTGCAATTCTAAAATTCAGTAGAGATGTTCTCATGGAGAGCAGATAACCTTATGGAAATTACAACACATAATTCATCATAGTTAATGTAGGTTTGGACTAGCTGACTGGAAAGGTCTCATTCATGCAATTTGATAACAGGTTCCCATTGTCAGTAAAAATTTATTCAAAAAAGGGAGGTTATAGTAGCTTGTCACCTCTTTTCCATCTATGAATCAGTTTTTTGTTAAATGTCTAAAGTTTAATTTATGAGCATTTAAACATTTTAAAATGCACGTAGTTCTTAATTATCCATGGTAATAGTGTTAATATACTTTACTAAGATCTTTGAAATAATTTATAAGGTGTTTTTAGTACATCAACTTCTGTTCTAGAATTAAATTTCTTTTGTTCTGTATTCTTTACCTTATTTCTGGTGTGCTGTAGCACAAATCTCAAAATTGAGTAGCTTTAACTACACTATAGACATTTGCATTCTAAGGTAATTGAGGCATTGATAACTGGTTAGACTTTTTTGTTTAAACTTTCTTTATGCTGTAGTGCTGTTCTTGGACTTGAAATACTAGAAAGACCTGGGTATTAGTCTTAGTTTGATATGATGTATTTGTGAGATCCTGATCGTCTTTGATTTCATGGACTCATGTTATTTTTCCACGCTACATTGTGTGCTGAATGCAGCATGGTCACTGGAGGGAGGAGTATTTACATAATGTTATGCTTTGCACTTGTTCTTTGTCCTCCTCCTTCAGTAGGAGATCCCATGCTTTATTTATTGTATTATGGCCGTACCTCACTTGGAGACAGTTTGAACTGTTGCAGTGCTGGCAGTAACTAGCAGGAAGAAAAGTGTGAGAGAAACCTCCACTATGAATAATATGTTTTTCCATTCTAAAAGAAATGTAGTACCTAATCTGATGATACTCTGAGAAATGTTACCACAGACTGTCTGTCCTCCAGTTATAAGAAGTGTGTGATTTATCTAACATTTCACAGAACTTCTGCAGTACAGATAAGGGTGCAATCTAGTATAATGCCTAAAACCTATTTATTCACCTGAATTTGTGAGCTACTTCTTTCTTCTTTTCCGTCTCATGCCTCATATGCTGTGCATGTTATAGCTAATAAGGCAGGAGCAGGTCAGAGTATGGTATCCTTCATTGCATAATCCTGATTAATCCATTCATCTGTGATTTGAATGAGGCATACTTTTTTTTTTTTTTTTAGAGAAAATGACACATAACATCATCATACTCCAAGGTATACGCACAAAGAGGCGAAGCTCAAGATTATAGGCAACTTTCTCTGTCACTTTCTAAATTGAGTGCTAGATTATTTTTAGCCTTAATGCTCCTGTAACACTGAGGCTGGTTTTATGTATGTAATAGCTTTGGCTTCTTAAAAAAAAAAAAAGTAAACTGTAACTGAATTTCAGGATTCTGCTTTTGTATGTGCATGTGTCAGTGTAGCTCTGCCTGTAGATGAGTCTTAAAAACATTCAATAGCTCTGTCAAGGGTTCGAGTCTTACACTGCCTCCGTGCTCCCAGGGCAGAACAGCAGTGCTGTGCTGTGTGATTCTTCATGCCACCCGTGATTTTGTAGACCTCCATCATTTCCTCTCTGTCACGTCATTTGCAGGCTGAAGAGTGCTGGTATAGGCAGTGCTGTCCCGTGCCTCTCATCGTTCCTGATGTGCTGCTGTGACTGCTTTTCAGTTCTAGCCTCATTTTTGAGATGAGGGGGTACAGAACTCCATGCAGTATTCATGATGGTTTTGTTCCCAAAAACATGGAGCCGTGAAAAATTTTTGAGAAGCAAGCTTTTTAGAACTTGTGCTACCCATGGGCTAAACCATTTTGGCTGCTTGTCAGAAAGAGGTTGGGAAAAAGTGATCCAAGGCAGATAGTTCGCTGGGGAAGTTGCATACCAAAGCACTGAAATTCAGCAAGGTTGTAAGAATGTAGAGCAGCAATCTCTGGTATCAAAGATCTGTAGCCTACAGCACAAGTGCCAACGACAGCATGTAAGAAAATCTGAATAATATGCATTTTCCACAATGTGATGTAGGTCTGACCTGCAGCGTTTTGAGGAGAGCGTGTGAGATGTACTTGCTGTCATCTCCTGGCTTTCTCTTGGTTCTGCGCTGATGCACAGGCAAGACACCACCGGTTAGGTGATTGGTAGTGTCTTGGTTTGCTCCGAGTTTCCACAATGACGTATGGTTTTTCATTTGAGAAACAAAAGTAGTCTTCTTACAGATTGCCCCTAAAAAGTGAAGTGTCAGGCAGCTTTAATAACAGGTTTGCTGCCGTCTTTGTATATTGCTCCTTTATATGCTCTAAATCGCAAAGCAAGTTTTTAATTCTGTGTTTAATAGTTTTAGCTACTCTGAAATAGACAATGAAGCTGCTTTTAAATGGTATCTATTGTTACTGTAGAGTTGTATCAAAATTAGTGAATATAATGAAAAATACAGTCCAGCTTTGTAATATAACAACTTTTACCAAATAAGGGAAATTAAACTAATTTAATTTACTGTGTGTTGGCTGTTGTCACTATAATAAAAGTTATACCAGTATTTATGAAAATTTGCTACCTCAGTAATTTAATCTACATAACAACCTAAGCTCATGTAGGGGCACAAAATTCAATATTACTTGTCTTGAAAAGACCAAGTTCTGTTTTTGAAGCTATTTAAAATGCTACTCTGACAACAGCAGTTAGAAACAAGAATGCTAAAATTAACAATTTAGTCATGCTAATAGATTGTATTATGCAAGTAGGTTGTGAATTCTTAATTATATGGTTTTTAATAACCCATCTACTATTGGTTTTGTGTAGATCATCCTTTGCAGGCTGGAAGTGCCAAGTGCAGGATAACTCAGTGAATGATGTGGACTATTTCAGCTTCTTGTTTTCAACCCTTATAGGTAATCCATGTGAATGTCATAATTTAGAATTAACAAAATGAAGTTTGTTTTGTTAGTCAATTGCTGGATTTAATTTGGAATAAATGGTGTAGTAATTACTTCCTGAAAGTAATTCTAATCTTGCTGCTTGTTTTTGTTGTGGTATATCCTTTTTTCTCTTGATCTGATTTTTGACACTGTTTTTATGCTTTCAGTTGCCATTTGGGCTGAATATTTGCATGCTTTTTCTTGATGTCTAGCAGATTTCTCGTTAAAGTATGAGGAAAATCTAAATTCAGCATGTGGCTTGAATAAGAATTTTTCTTCTAGATTTAAATAAATGCCTTTTATTGGTTCATAACAATATAAATGAGTGCCTTTTGGATTTCCTGTGGATGTACATGCACCATTAAAAACATTCCATCAGAATAAAGTAATCAAAGTACGTTGAAGTGAACTGCCCATGGTCGTCATGTGAACAGAATTACTTCTGCTATATTCTTACTCGGATATAAAAATAGTTCTGTTCTGTGGTGATGTAAGTTTGGGAAGCTACAGTGGTTAAAATGGCATAACGTTACTTGGAAGTATTTTCCAGTGACTTGCCCTGTGGTAAAGAGAATCATTTGTAACGTTCAACAACTTTGCATTCAAAAATTACCTTTTCTTTATAAAACAGTGAAGACAGCTATATTGATGATGCAGAAAATGAAAGTGAAAATGAAGTGACTGCTTTGGAGCAGTAATTCTGTTTCACCAAAGCATCTAATACCTGGCCAGAAATAATTAGTCAGATGATTTTTTTTTTTTTTTGAAAACCCTGAGGCTGTATTAGAAAGTTCCTGAGTTACTGTGAACACCTACTGAATTTTCTTGCATTATATCTGTTTTTTTTCATTTTTTAAAGATATGTAAGTTGAAAATATAATGTGGGCTTTGTACTGTCTTGTATACCACATTATAGTTTAAACAGGTATTCCTTTGATTTTTAAAATATTGATATTTTCTTTTGGAAATCAGAAGTTGTATTTTGATACACAGTTATGTGGACATAATTTAAAAGAATTTTTGTCAATGATGGTGTTAAAGTAGAACAGTGCTTGGCTTGTCTCGTGATGCTGTTGTACTGCTTCTTTTTCTCTAGGGTTTTCGAGAGAGGAGTTGACTAGTCTCCAGGGCATTAGAGGAAAACCACACATTAGCCAGACACAGCTTTCACCTGTCCGTCTTTACCTAACTGATCTGGACCAGTTTTTACACCACTGGGCTGTGACAGAGGTAATACATCAACACTAATTCTAAATGACAGCATTCAAACTCAAAATGCTCTCTATCCCTTTTCCACAGATGCCTAAAATATTGTCATGAGTTGGGAAAGAATGAAAAATATTATAGCTGTCAAACTGCTAATGTTTTCTTAAAGCCATCAGATAACATTTTGAAGGAAGCTGCTTTAAAAGGTGAATGTTCAGACGTGGTATGCAGAACAATGTTCATGGAAAAAATGGGTAGAAGCCTTGGTGGAAAATTCTTGAATGTCGATAAGCTTAAGACCAACATTTTGGTTTTTCAAAAATAAACTAGTTGTAAAAATATTAATTATGAAGAGTTTTCTTTGAGAAATTCCATTGTTAACTAAAAAACTCTTGCATTGAATGAGATTTTTACTTGGAAGTAATATTAAGTTGGCATTGGTAGTTTAGAATAACTTCTGATGCTTATTTAATCAAAATTTACTGGATTAGAAACTTCATTGCGAATTTGGTACCTGTTTGTAAGATCCTAAGTACTGAAAACTAAAAGCTTAATTTGATCGTTGGTTCTAAAGGGATCAGAGCCACCAGACTTTATTCAGAACTGGTGAATATTAGTCTTTGTTATGGGTCAACTCTTTTTATTGCGTAGCCCACACAAACCACTTCGAGGTGGGAAATCATATTTTAATGACATGTCAGTTTTACCATATTTATGAACTGTCATGAATACAGAAGGAAAAATATCAGAGTTTTAGTTGTATGATTTATTTTGTTTTATCACTGCAGTCTTTTTTTGTTCAAGAAAGCGGTATAGTGGATTTTTCTCTCAACTTCTAATTTGTAAAGCTTGTGATAATCTACTGAAACTAATGATAGTCCAAGGCATATATTGCATATGCGTTATTATTTATAGGAAAGTATTTTAAGCAAACTTATTTGATACCATGACTGACACACATCCTTAGATATCCTGCCTTCAGTTAGTTGGCCTGAGGAGCTGAACTTTCCTTCTCATTTTTTTCAATCTCTCTCTTCTGGGCAGTAATGATATGTTTTCTCAGCAAAATGCATTTCTCCAGTATTGCAAGACTAGAATGTTTTCTCTCCCTGTTCTGTACAGAACACAGGACTGTTCCTCTGTGAACTTACCAGAGGGATCACTTGCAAATCTTTCTCAGAGTTGGCATAATCCCATACATCTGAAGGATTTTCTATATCCTCTATCTGCTTTTGAACATGCCACCCCTTGTGTCCTCTTTCTTTCCCCTTTTTGCTTCTTCCTCAAATGTATCAAAATTGGTTGAGAGACCACACAATAGGAATATTTTCACTTGGGGACAGTGAAGCAGTTGGATTATAGATAGCTTGTTTGTGTCCTTGGTTTCTGCTTGCAAGTTTGATATACTTCTAGCACTATCTTTTCAGTGCTTTGGTGCCAGCAAGAAGAGTCGTTATGTGCAGAAACCTGCTTTTGTTGAGTACCGTTTTTGGGGAAGGATACAAGTTGCTCTCTCAGGTTCTCAGAAGTGGATGGCAGTTATTAAACAAAGAGCTGGATATCTGTGATTAGTCACGAAAGAGGATTTGGACACCATGTGGAGCACTGCAGTACTGATGCATTTATGCGTCAGCCTGAAGTCTTTTCTGGGGACTAAGTCGTGAGAGAAAATAGGAACAAAAATCTGTGTATAAGGAGCAATGGGACCTTCTAGATCCATGGCATTTTGTAGATTCTTACCCAAAGGGTTTTCCTCATAAGTGTGTTTGTGATTGTGGAGAGAAAAAGTTATGATAGGGAACAGTCAGCATGGATTTACAGAGGACAAATTGTGCTCGACCAACCCGATAGCCTTCTGCAACAAGGTGGTTGGCTTGATGGATGAGGGAGGGGCAGGGGCAGCTGTTTATCTTGAATTGTATAAGGTTTGTGATGCTGTATCCCGTAACATCCTCATAGACCAGCTGACAAAGAATGGGTTAGGTAAGCAGACAGTGAGGTGAAAACTGCCTGAATGGCCAGGCCCAGAGGGTTGTGATCAGCGGCACAAAGTCCAGTTGGAAGCAAATCACTAGTGGTGTACCCCAGGGGCCGGTACTGAGGCCAATACTTTCAAACCTCTTAATTAGTGATGTGGACAGTAAGGCTGAGTGCACCTTCAGCAAGTTTGCCATTGGTACAAAACTGGGAAGATTGTGTGATAGATCAGATGGTTGTGCTGCCAGTCTGAGGGACCTGGGCAGGCTGGAGAACTGGGCAGAGAAGAGCCTCATGAAGTTCAGTAAAGGGAATTGCAGATTCCTCCACCTGGGGAGGAATTACCCCATGTACCAGTAAGTGCTGGAGGCTGACCAGCTGGAAAGCAGCAATTCAGAGAAGGACCTTGGGGTTCTGGTGGCTGACCATAAGCAAACAATGCACTCTTCAGTTCATTAAATTTTAGGGGGGTTCCCTTTTCCTTGTGTTGTTCCTTGTTGAGTACTATTTTCCTGCTTCAAACATGTTGAGCTGTATTCTATTTGTGTTCAGTTTGTAAAGAAAATATTCTGGGGATTGTAGTCCAGAGGAACTTTGGGATTTGGAGGCTAGACCATTTTAAAAAAATAAAATTCCTGGCTTGGACGAAACCTTTCAGTTCCTCAAGATTTGCCAGATATTACACAGGAATACTTTCTATAGAGCAGGTAGTTTCCACCAGGTATTGAACAAACTGCTCTTCTCTCAAAAGATAATAAAACAGTGACAAACCACAAAACAAACAAACAAACCCGCAGAGCTACAGCCTTTGGGGAGAAGAAAACTGCCAGCAAATTATGAAGAGTTTTTAGGAACTCTCGAAAGACAATGTGATAGGAAGGCTTTAAGTGCATTGGGTTTGTGGCTGAGGCATGGGTGGGCTCTTTTTTTCTTGGGGGTGAGGGAGGTAGGTTTGGAGACCATTTTCTTCAAAGTGGACGTAGTTCAAGGTGTTGGTGCTGTTGTTATAAAGTTGGATGTCTTTCAAATCTCAATTGTGTTACCATCAGACGATTTCTGCATCTACTTACAGATGCGTCTGCAGTGGAAGAGATGGAGGCACTAAAGCTCTTTAAACCAGCTAGAAACTCCGCCAACTTTCCATCCAGGTTTCTATGTTCAATGGAAAGCTTTTGCTCTTGCTGGGAGAAAAACATTCAGCAACCATCAGTCTTCAAGTTTTCAGTCAGGAAACAAAAATGTCAATGAGAGATACCTCTTCGTAATGTGGTGCCTCTGTGTGATGCCTCTTTGTAATTGTTCCCTAGCATGGGCAGGGAGTTACTGAGGCTCTGGGTATCTTCCCCTGTACTGGGGCTGGGTACATACCATGGTATGCAGTGAATTTTCAGTAAGAGGAAGGCTTTTTTACATCATGGGCACCTCTCATGAGATATCTGAACTCCAGTCTCCATTCGGTGACATGATTTCGGAATTGCATTTTTTTTTTTAGCTGTTACAGAAAATTCTTTTGTTTAAATACAGTGCTACAGGAAATAATAAACTCAGCTTTAATTAGTCACACTTCTGGTGTGGCTTTTGGTGGAATTGAGTAGAGGCATAGCTTCTGAATACTGAATCTTTTATGCTTTCATTTGCTGGACAAGCAAGTTTATGGTGATGCTGTATTATTAAGCAAAATATTTGTAGTAGTTTAAAATAAGCTAGTAAGTGAAAACAGCCTTTCATTGACTGCAGAGCAGGCAGCACTCTGGCTTCTTTTAATTTTAAAGAATTGTCTCTTTAAAAGAGTTTTATTTGTTTTATTTTCAACAACAGTTGTTTTTCAGGGTTTTCTCTTAAAGGAAAAATATTTTATTGTGGATGGAAATAAAGAGCTGATGGAGTTAGGATTTGACAGCCTGGTTTCCTATGAACAAATGAGACCTCACTGATCAGATTCTTCATCTTATTACTACTATCCATCCGTCCTCCTCTTTCTCTTCCACCACTAGTTTTGTCTAAACTGTTGGCTAGATTTTGGCTCTCTGCTAAAAGAATAAAGTTGCAAGGAGCAGTTTCTGTAAGCTTCCTGGAAACAAGCGGCTGGAAGAGGAGGGGGCCTAGATGAGCGCAGAGTGGTTTATAGCTGGCTTTCTGCATCCATTTGGCAGCAGCCAGCTGGGGTTACGGCGGGGAGGGGGCAGAAAGGGAATTAAGGGTCCCAGGGGTGAATCTGTGGGAGGCCACGGCTTGTTGGCTTCATTGCTCACCGATCGACTTGTTTTCAAATCCAGAGGAAAGCAGTCCCAGCTTTCTGCTGCTCGCTAATTGTATGTCCTGTGCAGTGCATGGTACGTATTTCTAATGGTAATGAGCTGTACGGGGGAATTAAACACGTAATGTATACGTACCGGAGAGGCGGAAGGAGAAATGGTATGCCGAGCACGTTGTGTAAAGGAGAAGAGTGACCCAAGGCATTTTCAGATGGCAGTTTGAACTCTGAGTGTGTTGTAACATATCCATTGCACTTGGTAGTGTGTGGGTAAGCAGAACTGGTGAAAAGACCAAACAAATGCACTTCTGGTAGGAGTTGATGCTTTTAAGTGGTTTATAACAAAACCCTTCCGAGATGGTTGCTGTTTGTAACTTCTGTCTAGAGAGCTGTAATTGGTAGTATTGGAAATCCAAAGTCATGTTACTTCTTTGTGGAGGCTTTTAGGTAATAGTGACTTTCAGTTGAGGAGCAATGCTTAAGAAAAGTGTCCCTTTGAATGCCATTTTGTGTAACTGTAAAGGTTAATCTTCATATTCTGTCTGAAAGAGATGAAATGTAAATGTGGAAGCCTTGGTTCATTTTCTGGAGCAACTTATACTTAAAATGACTTCTGCCTTATTAAAGCCAATTATTTACCATCATATCCCTGCAGCTAAAATAGATGGGGCTCCAGAATAAATTGTTGCAGCCTAAAGGGCTTCAGACTTCGTTCATTTTAACTGTGCCTATAGTGTTTGTCGGTAATGTTGTTCACTCCCCTGTAATTGAATTGCTCTGTCAGTATCAAATGAAATAGTGCCAGCAGAAAGGAACAGATTAACAAGGTAACAATGTATACATGATAATTTCTGTTGTTACAATATTTGATGTTTGTGACATTTGAATGCTTGGGGGGAGCAAACCATCATTCTAAAGTTCTGCTTGAAGTCTTGGTTCTGGGATTATATTCAGCACATAGTTGACTTGAAGGAATAAAATCCTCGGCAAAATGTTTAAGAGCAAACACTAGGGAAAGGCAGCTATTAAGAGAAGACTGGAATCCAAAAATCTTGGGAGGCATGTAGTGTCATATACTAATGTGTGTCAAAAGTGGAAAAGTTTTATAAATGAAATAATTGTGCGGGCTGTATCTGCATTGGCATGCTATGGAAAATTAAGACAAATCAAAGACAGCAAGTCAATGCATACAAATTAAAGTCCTGTGAGGATGTTGGTTTTTAGAAGTAAAAGGTGGAGTTACGATGCTGTATCTTAGCTTTAAGCAGAGGTTAACACTTCAGAAATTACTAAATTTTTTTAAGATGTAAATTTTGAGTCAAAGTACCTGTAAGATTTCAGCTTGTGGTCTTTATTGAGATTTCAAGGTTAGAGTTTCACTGGGGAGAAAAAATAGTTCAGTCTAAATAGCATCCCTTCTGAACTAGAAATATGCTAGAATTTTTACCCTCTTCAAGCGGGGAGGAGGAAGGATTCTGTATAAGGTCATTACTGTTTTATACAGATGCATCATATCCAAGTTTAATATTTAGAAATGAAAATAATGTTTTTTTCCTTGAAAAGTAATGCATTTTTTGAAAGATATCTTCCATAATTTTCTTAAGATATAAAACTTTAACAGTATTTAGGGCCAGAGCTTCATTGTACCTGTATCTTGTATTTCCAGCATGTCTTGGGCCATTTTATAGCTGAGAGCTGATACGTTACCGCATGTCGCTACCGTGAATTAATGTCTCCATAGTTACTGTGCAATATGCTATAAATTCCCATCCTGTTTTGTGATACCTAAACGAAATTTGCTCAGAAAAACAGGCTTTGTGAGCCAAGAGCTAGCTTCCTAAGTGTATGGTTTGCAGTGTTTTCAAGTTCTTTTGCTTGGCTAACAGGTGAACCAGACCTTTGCTGTTTTTCAGGAGTGGCTTCATCTCCTTCTAGATAGCACATTAGCTGTTGAGTGTAAATCCTGTTTTTGTCACAAAAGAAATAAATGGTTGCAGAAATATCTGTCCTTTAGCAAGAGAGTAGGACTGCCACCAATCTCACCAGATCTTAACTGGGACCCAGATTTTAACACGTGAGCAAGCTTTTGCACAGCAGGTGAGCAGTGGTGATTGTCACCCATCCATTTGTGTCCATGGCAAATAAAGATCACTTCACTTCGTGCAGTCGACTTTTAACACAGGTTTAACGTCAGACTGCATGCCACAGCCTAGGAGCTGCGTGTAGGCAATTACCGCAGTTCAGCAGATGCAAGCTGAGTCTGGGTGCTGCAGTTACTCTTTCCGAGCCCATAATTGGACGTTAACTGTGTTTCATAATCCTTCTAAATCTTTGGAAGCATGTACAGAATCAAGACATTGAATGTAATACACGTTCTTAATCGTTTGTAATTCTTTTGTAGCATGCTTCTTTGTCTTCCTGTTCTGTTACCCTGAGTGTAAAATGAGACGTGTGGTGTTTTTTCCCCTGTTGCACAGCTACGTAATGTTCTCCTGCAGACTGCATTTTTATTCTTTTTCTTTTTTTTAACCTAAGTTTTATTTTGTGGTGGTGGTGTTGTGATCGTGTGGGTTTTCTGTGTTGTTTTTTCTTTTTTTTTGGAGTCACTGAATCAGGAATACCTTTCACATCCGCCCCTGTGAGCTTAGCCAAGGCAGGTGAACAAAGATCTCTTGTTGTACGCAGCTTTCTCAACAACTCAGGGCACTGTTAATATTGCCCTGTCAAATCAATTTATTTCCGAAAGAGAAGCAGCACCTCTCAAGGGAGTACACTGTCTGATAAGCTGGGGAGCTCCGGGAGAAGCCGGCCAAGCTTCAGACAACAAGCTTCATTGCCTGCCCCATCACCTGAAAACTTCTCGTTTTCTACGCTCTGCGGTAACATGTTACACTGGGTAGGGTCTGGCTTGGAACAGGCGTTTCACGAGGGCTTGGGAATTGACTGCAGAACAGCCTGTTACATTTCAGTTACCGCTGTTTGAGATGGATGTCGATGTGAATTGAAAAATGCATTTTAAAGTTCACGTTAGGATATAGCATCTGGTGTTTGCCAACTTTCTTTTAGGATAAGATCACTTCTTTGGGGTCTGAGGTGTCTTTGGTCTGACTCCACATAGTGGCTAGCTAAAACACTTCATTATTTTTCCTGCCTGCTTGGTTCCTCTCTGTGCTCACACTTGTGCGTTTCTACAGCTGAAAGTGAGTATTTTTCTTTGAAAAATAGAATACTTGGCAGCATGATTAAACTTGAAATAATACACAGATTTTTCACCGGACAGTTGCTCATAAAATATTTGCCCTGAGGCTTTTTGAGCCCAGAATCTATCACATTATGGGAAACACGGGGTGAGTTTGGGAGGGGCAACAATTAAACACATGAGCAGAGCATTGCTCTTGGTTCATCATTTGTCCTTTTTGCTTTTGCCACGAGGGCTCAGATTGAGATGGGGTTCCTCCTTAACTGTCTTTTGGAGTTGAGAGCATTTTACAGATAAGCGATACTGAGCTGATGGATTCTCCTGTACATTATACCTCCCAAAAGCCTCCCAAAATCCAATCAGATTGGATTAAGGGTCGGTTAGGTTGGCTGTCCCCAGAAAGCAGGGAGTGCCCCTGGACTGCCTTTCCTGCCTTTTCGTTTTTTTCCCCCCTCTCCATTTTAGCTGGCTTGTGTTGGAGCATGGCTTTGGTATGGCAGGCGAGGGGACCCCTGTCGTAGCGATTGCCTGAAGCACTGGCAGGGAACTGCTGGTTTGGTTGCAGGGCTCGTTAGTGTGCTGGTGGCTGGGCTCGTCTGGTCGACAAGGCTCGGTTTGAGAAGCTGCCGATGAATTGTGAAGCCCGTAGTATTTGTTGTGTAATAACTGTTAATCCCCGTATTTAAGAGCATGCTTTTCTTTAGTTTTGACTTGATTTACTCAAGTGGGCATTCAAACAAAATTAAAAAAATAAAAATAAAAATGAAACCAAGCCTGTCATAAAATACCCGTCTCAAAAAGGCATACCCCCCCATCAAAAAATGCTCATTCTCTGTCCATTCACTTCAGTAATACTCTGAAACAAAATTACTCTGGCTTCAGTCCAAAACCAATCTTTGAATGCGCCAAAAATGTGATAAATGCTAATCAAATGTAAAATAATGAATCAGCTGTGACATTTTATTATGGAAATTGAACATCATGCAAACCCTTGCCTAAGGAAAATAAATTGTCAGGAAAAATACTAATTTTCATGTGATAATTAAGTTTTCTTTGCTTTTCATTTCCATGTCTAATAACGTTTCAGTTTCACTTTTTATAACATACATTTGTTATGAAAGCCATTTCAAGCAGGATTTAATTTATAGAATTGAAAAGGATTACCACTCCCACTTAATCGTGTGAAAATAGAGCTTGGATGTAGGGAATGTTTGTGCTATTTTGAGGGTCAGAAGGATTTAACAGGTTGAAAAGCTAACTTGCCAAACATTCTGCACTTTGCCACAACCCTTGTAAGCTGCTGCTCAATGCATTGATGCCCATTTTCCTTGCCAGTTCTGGAAAAATCTGTGTCAGCAAATTGTACCTCTTATGAAACGCTCCTGCAACTCTTATGGAATGCTCTCTTATTTAAGGGAGGACCTTCATGGATTGGCAGGGCTATTACAGGGGCATAGTCCTATGGGTGAATTATTAACAATGGTTTTATTAATAATAAACCGTAGTTTGGTGGGTGGGCCAGGTGAATTTGTCTTTAATTTGTTGACCTCATGACTATGTACTGAATTAAAAGGGATCTCCCTAGCTTACTGTCTAGTGTCAGGTAGTCACGAGCATAGCATACTCCTTTTGTAAACTTGCTGAGCTCTCTTAAGAGCAACAAAAGTCTCCTGAACTTCCTCGTGAAAGCCTTTCATAATCGTCCTTCCTAATTTCCATCCCACCCGTGTTCCCAGCCAGCTGTGGTCATCACTATTCTTGCTGCTGTTTGGTTCTGCTTGTTCTCCCGCGTCGGTTCTCACCTCTGTTGTGTTTATAGGTAACAACAATATATACGCCTTCTCACTATAGTTTTGCCAGCCTGAGCAGGTGAAGTTCTTCCCATTCAGATCTGTAAGGCAGGATCGCTATATACTTTGTGCAATTTTTCTCTGCCCGTTCAGTTTGCATTTACCTTTCTTGAAGAGGAGCGACTCCTATGTTGCACAGTATTTCAGAAGTGGTCTGATAAGTGGGGTGTTAGAGTAGTACTGAACTTCTGTTTGGTAGTACTGGTCACTTCTATTGTGATCATCTTCGTTTTTGCATCCTAAAAGATATTGGCTAGTTCTGTGGTTGTATGATGATCACCTTGTGATCAGTTATGCACGGTTGTGATCAGTTATACAGAGTTTTCTCCTCATTTTTGATTGTTAAAATGCCTGGTTGCGTACAGAAGTTTTTATTACTCTCCATGGGCATGACTTTCCACTTCTGTTTCACTCAATTATTTCCCTGCCCGTTACTCTTCAGACCCATGCAATCTTTTGTATAGGTTAGTCCAATCCTCCTGCCTTGGCAGAGGTTCTCAACCCCGAGCTGTCAGCCGATGTGTCCCAGCAGTGTGGTTCTACCTTCCGTGCAAGCGTTACTCGTTCAAGTACTTGGTCACGCTGGCATCAGAGGTTGCCCTTGACAATCCCCAGCAGTAACCTCCTATCTCAGCTTTATTTCGTTCCTTGACACTGCTAAAATGCAAATGTTTTTAGTGTGTTTCTTGGGAATACTCCAGCCTACTTCATATTTTATCATTTTCAAATGGCAGTGCGCAGAAACAATACCATATCTAGGATGCAGCAGTTTTCATAACAGTACTTCATTTTTACATAAATGTATAGTACCAAATATGAGGGTATTCAGTGCAAGAGTATCTAAAAACTCCTATCAGTGAGACAAAATACTTGCACAATGATGTGTTTAATACTGGTCACCATTAGCAACGTTCTGACAAGCTTTTAGTACTACGCTCTATCAAGCAAGTGTGTTAACAATCTCCTGAATTTGGCCAGCTTAAGCAGGGCTGGAAGCATGTGTGATGTAATTTGGAAAAAAAGACGAGCATGCTTTTGTATCACCACAAATGATACTGCTTGGCCATTTCTTTTGTTATTTAAGCCAGCACTTGCATCCACATTGCTTGGATTCCGCTTGCATACCTTGAGCTAATGGCTCTTTTCCTAAGCTCCCTTTGGGTTTTTTCTTCAGATGGAAATGTTGTGGACTCTTATTTTTCTTACTTTTGACACAGGGTGGGTGAGGTTTTTGTTTAGGTGTCTTGACTTCCCTGATTCGGCTTAAGATTCGAAGGCAGCACCACATCACCAAATTTTATCACTCAATTCAGATACTTGTAAAACTTAGGGACTTAATTGTTTTCCCTCCAGCAAAGTTCTGATCTTGCAATTCTCTTTCCGATGAGCACAAAGAGAAGATTTCATTCCTCGTGTATTGGTCCTTCAGCCTTCCTGGTGGTAGTTAGCAGGAAGACATTACTGCCGATGTTCTCCTAACGCCCCACTGCTGCTCGCATTGCTTTCTGCAGGCTTCCCTTGATGCCGTAATGGGATAAGCAGTGTGTGTAAACAGAGTGGGGTGCTCCACCTCTGACTAGTTTGCAAATTATTGGAATAGTTGAGAAGGAAGAGAAAGTGGTCTGCCAAGGACTGCAGCGCAAGTTACTACCAGATCTAGTAGAGCTCTATCCTATACAGGGGCCATATAGCGTTTCATGGGGTCTTGTTCAACCTGGTGATTTACTTTTTTTTTTTTTTTTAATGCAAATACAGTAGGGATAAGAGAAGAAATAAGACAGTAGTCCACATTATGGGCTTGCATTGAGAAGTTTTGCTAGGAGTTCCTGTCTACAGATAGTACTTGCTATCGCTGTAGACCTGTGAAGACCTCAGTCTTCGGTTCACCTTTTCCTTAACCTCCTTCTGTCATTCTTCTGGGCAGCCAATACAGTTTGCTCATGCTTGATAAGATAAGCACCAGAAAGTTTTTGGCAGTTCTTAAAACAAGATTTCCCCTTTGTGGTATTAAATCTTGTATCGACTTTGAACATAACATTTCTGGCAACGTAGAGAAGTAGTAGCAAATGGATCTTTGCTTCTTTCTTCCTTTAAAGTTCTTTCCTGTCCTATTTTGTTGCCATTTTTCTATTTCATGCTTGCTGATAGTATTTGGGAGTTGTTTTCTGAAATTGTTTAGCTCAGAGGAAAGGCAGTGTAGGCTTGGTGAGGCATTGTAGCTGAATCGAGTATTTCTGGTCTTCTACTTCTGTCACATAGGTAAAGGAAGAACACGACTACCAACAAAACTAACAGTGTAGGTCATCCTCTCTTTAAACACTGAACAATTTATGTTGACTATGTTACTCTTATACACTACCAAAAATCAATACTTCTAGAGACAATGCTGCTGTGTCCTCATAGGTACTTTGTGTTTAGGTTTGTCAGCAAAGTGTGGAGCTATGCAGTGAATGGTTGCCAGTTGCATTTTTAAGTACTTAAATATAACCTTTGGTTTTATTAACAGATGATTTGTCACAGCTTGTCCACTATACCTTCACAAAGTCAGTGTTTTGACATTCTCCAGACTGGCATCTGTAAATATCTGGTAAGTAATGTTTTGTTTTCTATGTTAACTTCCTTGTGATAGATCTCGTAATAGTCTCAATAACCCTCGAATCCATTTCTTCCACATTTTACATAATCTGTGTATAACTTCAATATTTGTAAAAATTTTCAACAAGATTAGTGGAGTTTTAAAATAAGTCATTTTTAATATCTAAACTAAGATGATTTTTTTCCTCTGATTTCTGAATACTTCAACTTGTTTTCAAGTCAGGATAGCCATAAATGAAAGGTTTCTTGCTCTGTTTTTTGTTGTTGTTGTTTTGTTTAAGTTTAAAATCGTTAGCCCTTGTCCTGTAACTGCACTCCCTGATAACAAGATCTGACAAGTGTCCACAGCCTACTGAAAAATCACTGGTCCGGAGCTTCTTATCGATTGCTGCTTTCTGGATTTTGGGGGTTGGGGGTTGACTTAAATTACAGCTCCTAAATCGGTTTGTGCATTCTGTTACACTGTCCCTCCAAGGGCAAAGTGGCATTTGCATTTATGACAGTGGATTTCTATAGCTGATCATACTGCTGCTCAGGATCTCTACCTGGGTGGTAACAGCTGGATCACCTAACAGGGGAGAAAGGCCCTGTATAGGCAGCATCCCACATGGAAACTTGGGCTGTGTCACCTACTGGATTTGTGTGAGTTGAAATGTCTGTGTGCACAACATCTTCCAGACTTGCTGATAGGTATGTTTCATCAGCAGTGTTCAGAGATGGGCCAATTTGTTTTTTAGGATGCTTCTATATTTGTAGACATCCATCTAGCTCGCTGTTATTTTCTCATTCCTGGTTGGTCAAGATGATCATTATTAGTTTGGTGAACTGTTATTTGGTGATCTTGGTGATAGTTGCAGTCCATCTTCTGTCACACATGACAGTTCTTTATCTTTTACCCCACAAGTAATCATTCCAGTGAAATATATTCCATGTTTCCGTAGCTTGTACTTCTTTATTGATCTTTTTCAAAAAAAAAAATCTAAAAGAAACAGATGACCTTGTTGAGTGAACCAGCTGTCTCTGCCTGCTTAAAACAATATATGTGCAGGTGAGCATATTGGGCTACTTTAAAACTCCTTAAGTTAATTGCTTATTGAAGTAAATGATGCCCCATGAGCTCTGCGTGTGTGTGTGTGTGTTTTTCATGGCTTTACAGGATAAAAATCTAGGATAGTTATTCAATAGCATTTCAAGAATTAAGCTGCTTTTTAATTCACTCCTTCTAACCAAAAAGGAGAATTTTTAAGAATTACTTCATTTATCATGCCTCTAAAATTCAAACTGAAGCTAATTCTTTCATTTTAACAACAGAAGAGTATCACCCCAGCTGTGGGCCCGCGGTATGTTTCATTAACTCTAATTTAACTGAGATCATAATGCTGTCATTCCTGTCGAGCATGTCGGATTTCTAAGGAGACCAGCCCTGATGGCTACCCAGTAGCTTTTCTGTCTGGGGAGTAAATCTGAGTTTCCTTCTACCTCAGTGGCTGCTCACTGCTGTTTCAAGACGGAGAAGGGATGCTCTGTCCCATGATAGATGCTTAAAAGGAAAGAGCTGTTCTGTCCAAAAGCTTCTTTTTGTCTGCACCATCCTTCAGAGAAAGGCTTAAAGCATTGTCTTCTTTTTGAATACGTTTGGGATGAGTGATGCCCTTATTTAAGGGGGTGGCATGAAGACACTGCTTTTCTTACCTGGTTACAGCTGCTGTTAGCTGCCTGTTTATATTGATTTTTATTTGAAAGCCAGTGGTTTAAGAGTTGGAGAAATTCATTACAACTTTTACACTAAGTCTGTTTCAGCACTGATTGCTCAGAGCATAACCTAAATCTGGGCACTCAAATTTGCTTCTAGATTTTTGTCACAGACACACACACAGTTCAGTTTTGAAAGGCCTGTGTGTTGCAGGAATTTTGAGAAATGATGGATGCTTCAAAGTTTCACCTAGGCTTTTGTAGGAGAGCAAGTGACTCTAAATTTCAGGCTTCTGGATAGAGGGTTTCCAATGTGGGGAAGGGGAGAGCCTTTATTGAGAAAGGCTCAAGTCTGCCTCTTTCACTTACACCAGCCAAGGAGAAGGTGTGCTACTGAGCACATCTTTTGGTTTGCTGATCATCTCTACCCATATTTTTCCAGTTTGCACATCTCTGCAAAATGTACTAGAAGTGATAAGGTAGGCCTTCTTTAACCAGGAGTGAATGTTTAGGCTTAAATATTTTTAACCTTCTATTGCTATGGGTGTCAATTTCTAAGGGAAATGGGAATTTTTAAAAATGCAGTAGTATGTATTAACTTGAACAGAAACAAAGTAATATTTGTCATAATGTGAAAGAACAGAAACATTTGGCATTAGACATGTTTGTTTAACAGAAAAACTTGTGTACAAAGTGATGAACTTGAGGATTTTTATTTTAATATAGGTTGGATTGGTTGTAATACCCGATAGCACTGCTGGATCTGTTCTGTGTGCCATAAATAAGCTCTTGGATCAAGCTTGCATCCTAAGTGAAAATCTGCACAAGTTCTTAGCCTCTTGTTGTTACAGTCTTCTGTACTTCCTGCTGACTTTAGACAAGGAGGATGCAGAACATGTACAGAAAAGGTAATGTTGCTTTTCTTACTGTGTTAATTGCCCCTGCCTTTATAACCTAAATATAAGAAGTATTTAGGGATGTCAGATGAAAGGACAACCCCTCCAACTACAATTTAGCCCTTTTTCTTTTGCTTACTACAACATAGTACTGTGATTTAAGAAAAACATCTGCAAAGTTAGTTGGAATTCTTTAAAACAATACCGGAAGAAGTTTTCATCTTAAAGCTTTTACTTACAATTGTTCTAGTTAGATGTCAGAACCATCCTAACTGCAGAAAGGCAAATATTTGCACCTTAATCTTTAGCTTTACCCTTTAGTTTCATTAGATACATTGAAAAGCAACATGCAAAGGATTTGGCTCTATAAGCTTGTACTTGACTTGATGGTTCAGCTTTAACAAAACTTCTCAGGAATCATTTTATAGACTGCAAATCCATCTGACTAAAAAAAAAAAAAAACAAAACAGAAAAACAAGACAAACAAACAAAACCAAGCCACAGACACCAGATTTTAGTAAGTTTATTTACCTGTACAGCAGAAGTGTCTTTAAACAGTTTAAACTTCAGATTTTTTCCTATAACTATTCCATATACAGTTAAGTTGTTCAGAGCTTACTTCAGATGTGTTTTCAAAACCAGACTCCTCCTTCATTTACTGTATTCAATGACTTCAATGCAATCAATCAGCTTTTTCTAATTTTGGGTTTTGAGGGGGGGGGTTAAGGGGAGGGGGGAGAGTGGGGTTGAGTCTTAAAGATTCAGGTGTATTTGAAGTACAATTGAAATCAGAAACTTCTTCCCTGCTGCATCAAGCAGGAATTACACTGTATAAGAGCTTCAGCAACACTTGTAGCTCCAGGGCAGGACCTTAATTTTTTTCCAGTATTGTCCATAATCTTAGAATATTTTCAAGTTTAGCATTTGCCAGGACAAATTTTCTGCTTCAGCACTAATTGTGAATGTAACCACGCCAATTGGCTTCAGCACAGAGGTACATTTCCTCATACAAATACAAGGCTTAGGTCACAGAAATATATTTGAAATAAGCTTCTTTGATTTCAATTTTTGTTCTCTTTTCCTCTCAGGGATATGCTGTGGGGATCATGTATTTCTGCATTAGCACTCCTGCCACGATTACTAAGACTGATGCTGCAAAGTCTTCAAGTGAGCAGGATCTGTCGGGAAGAGCTGCCTGTTGTTGCTCAGTTGCTTCGCTTACTAATGCAACATGGTCAGCTCAGGAGCCATATGATGACAAATGAATTTCTGGTGCAGCAGATTATCAAGGACATTATGGTAAGAAACTCCTCGTTGTCTCCCAGAGACCACAAGAATATACTTCATGTTTATGTTTAAAAATTAGTGCAAACCCTACGCTTAGTAAAACACAAGTTACGATGTTATTTGTCTTGGTAGTGCAGGCTGTGTTGCAGGCTGCTATCTCTCTGAACTCCTGTGCTCATTGCACAGATGAGACAGTTTTGAAATTTAGCTTGATTCAGCCCAGGGTCCTGGACAGCAGCTGTCTCTGTAACAAAATCTGCTGGAAATGGATTACCTACACAGCCTTTTTGATGGAGAGCTGACCCAAACTAAGAAACTAGTTCTTTGTTTTATTGGAGCAGGGGTAGGCATGTGCACAAAGATGTCATTAATTCTGACAAACTCTCTTAAATACACGTGGTGGAAAATATATTCTCTCAAGTATGCAACTCAAGAGAGAGGAAAGTGGTAGAAGTTTTTTAATTCACAACTATCGCAAAATCCAGCGTTCTACTCGCACATCGAAGTTTTGGAGCTTTTGAGATTGTTACAGTTGCTTCTCTTCTCAGGAGACAGATCTGAAGCTGCCTTCCTGCAAAGCTCTCACTAGTTCTGAGTGCAGGCAGTTTGCATTGCCCGCAGGCTTGCATAAGTAAGCTGCACATAGCCATTAGTAACTCTGTAAAGATCTGTCACCAAAAACTTAACCTTAGAGGAGGCAAGAGCAGGTGTAAGCGTATCCTGCAGGTTCTCTAACAGAAAATGAGGCGGTTGGCTTCCTTTGGTGTTGAAAAGGCCTCAGCCCATTTTTGTAATGTTTGACTGTGGCTGGGTTGTGGGTTTTGTTGTTTTGTTTTTTTTACCACTTAGGAATGCTAAGGAGGATGAATTACTGGACTGTGGTCTGTGTTGGTCTGTTGGTAGCAGCTCTCCTGTAGACTTGGGTATCGAGCTCTCCCGCCTTAGTACAACCATGCTCATTTGCATTTTAATTGATTATAAACGGCACAACTGGAAAGTAAGCAAACCGCTATAATTAAAGAGTAAGGAAATTGCATCTGATATAATTCGCACACTTCCTAATGTAACACTGACTTAATGTACCAAATAATAACACTTAATTATTTCAGCATTAACAGACATACCGTGTATAAATATATAAGTGAAATGAAAAACGTCACCACACACAGGCAAACAGGGCCATCTTGTATTTTTAACAGAGCACCTAATTAACTGTAAAAACAAAGCGACGCTTTACTAATACTGCTGGTGAAACTGAGTTTTACCTTTTTTCCCCCCCTCCATTCTAGACACTGAAGAGTGGTGAAGTTCAAGAGCAGTGGCTAACAGACCTCCATTACTGTTTCAACATCTACCTTGCCTCTCATCCCCAGGGACCTGGCCCTATAAACACGGTATATTAAAGAGGTGGAACTGCATTTATTGTAAAGCATTTACTTCTATTTAGTTTTGAATGGAAGATGTTGGAACAAAGCTTGTCAATTTTTTTGTAAGTGAAACAGAATAAAAATTTTACAAAGAACTGCATCCCTTGAATAGCTTTCTTTTCAAGCAAGTAAACATAACTTTACTGGAATTTGGTTTCTGTAGAAAGATCACAGTGAAGGGTCAGTTAAGGAATCTTCTTGAAGCTTAAGTGCTTGCAGAGAAATAGAGACTTTTATTGACTCCATTCAGCTATTATTTCTAAGCTTCACATTAATTAAAATAATTAGAATTATGTAACACCAACTGGAAAAAAATAGAAATGCATATACTTTGAAATTAGAATAACCATTTATTTTTGGTGAATTCATATTTTTAAAGACTTTGTGCAAAGTAAATACTGTACATTGGCAGCTCCAGAACTATTATAAAGACAAGTTTTCTTCTAGAGTAGGCCCCCATCCTTTCTTGCTTTCTGTAGAAACTCATTTTATGCATATATAAAAATACAGTTATTAATGAATAAATAATTGGGGATTATCTCAAAGAGTAGAAAACACATCCCTAACAATTTCCATAGGCTGTGGAAAGAACTTTATTTACTGAGTGATTTTTTGTCAACATTTCTACTTATCCTTCCAAATCCATAGCTAGCTGAGAAATAACTTTTTTTCTTTAGTACAGAAATGGAACGTGAAGGCTGTACTTCCTTTCCTGTTTAGATTTTGAAATACCTTTAATAAATTTGAGGTGAAATCGAACAGCAGCCTTTTAAACTGTTACATCTCCAGTACCGTTTCACTCCTTTGAAACTGCATTTAATGAACACATTCAAAATTCCTACTTTTGACAATTGAAATGTTTGTGAACCACTGCAACTCTACTGTGATGTTAGGCTTAGCATTTAATTTTCTGTTTCCAAATGCAGTTCAGATTTTATCCTGTCAGTAAATAAATTAACAGTTGCATTTAAAAACTAATTTGTACACAAAATAAAAAAGTCCAACTCCTTAGAAGTCTGCTTGGCATGTAATGCTGAGATAATACAAAATTGAAACTGCATTCAAGTTCAAAATGTTGTAGATGACTTGCAGATTATGGAAAAAATATATTTATACCAGAAGGTGTTCTTTAAATTCCAAACATCCTCTTTTTCTTAGTGCTTGAGTTTTGTATTTTTTGATTTCGCAGCAGTGGTTGGTCTCATGTTGTATGAAAACTGCTTTGATTTTCCCATGTTCTCCAGCAAATTAACACACTGTAGGTTGTTTACTGTAAAAGAACAAAACAGTTTTGATGAATAACTCCAGCTGAGAAAAAATTTTAAACTACACTGGGTTCTGCATTTCACAAACAAAGAACCTACCAGGAAACAAACCTGCCTTGTTCCTGACATCTCACTGTTGATTTATCTGTAAATACAGTTCTGTTTCTCTGGCACTCAGTACAACTTAAACACGGCTGTGTATGGTTAATGCAGCCTATAGTAATGGAGCTTAGTTTAAGACTTACCCTCATAAATGAATGAAAGTTTTTCAGGCTGATGGTTCAGTCACTAACTAAAGCTCTTGGCTGAGTTTGCTGAAGAGCAGCAAGAGATTTTGTTTAGCAATATTTCTGTCCTCTAACGCTGGCAGATAGGGGAAGCTAGTCCAGGGTTAAAGCAAGTGCTTGCTGAATTACTACAAAGTAAAATGAACAGCAGCTGACCCTTCTCTTCAGTTTTGAGTCTGGCTTAACATCAGGACTCATTCAATGTTTTTATTTAGTGTAGTGTGCTACAAATGGTGTGTATTCCTTTCCCCTTTTTGTGGCGATTGGATGCAAACATTTCAGTGCTGTATCCTATTCTAGCCAGGGTCACTCTAAGTGCCTAGTTCAAATCTGAACATCCCATAGGGATGGGGAGGGGACCTCATCTCAAGGATGGCTTTCTAATGCCAAGAATTCAAAAAAATTTCCTCCTTTATAATTTTATAAACACTTTGATATTGACAGTGAAACAAAAAATTGGGCTTATTTTTCTGGCCTGCTTGCGGAGAGCTTCCTTAAATGTTATTTGCTGAATCAACAAAAGGTATCTATTAAAAAAAAAAAGTAACAAGGTTCCAACTAGTTTAAATCATAACCCTCACAGAGGCACTATTTTCCTGCACCAGTCCTTGAGAACAGATTTTTTTGAAACATCTACCCATTGTCTGTATATCCCATTACACACTACCTGCCATCCCTTCCTCTCTCCCCCTGCTCCTTACTTTTTGTGTATTTCCTTTCAATACCTTCTGTGTGTCCCCACTCCAAAGTGTTTGGTCTGCTTATGCCAAGAAGTTAAATGAGTTTGGTGTCAGTCTCCTGTTGGAGATTAGTCACTGTATGCTTTTTCCACTAGCTATGTGAACATGAAAACGAGGGCTGATAGTCAGTCTTCACCTTCCCACCTGTACCTTCTGCAAGCGAAGAATCAAACTGAACAGTCCATTCTGACTTCGTCAGAAGTGGAATATCTGGCATTAGCCACTGACAGCTCTGAACTTTTCCAACAAACGTAATGTTGTCATGCACAAAGGCAGTGCGATGAAAAACATGTTATTGTCTTTAAGTAAGGGCTAAAGTTCCCCCAGCTCCTATTAGGGGAATAAAAGTAGGTAGTGTTCTGAAGGAACTGGGCAAAGTTCCCATCACTATCCTATTCGTCACCAAGTTATGAAGGTAAAGGACATGCAAACCTCAGAAGAAAGCCTTTTTATTTCAGAAGACAGGGAGATCTGTTGTCCTGGAAAGCTGAACGAAAAGAAGCATTATTTGCTAAAGCTCTTTAAAAATTTAGATTTGTGTCTGTATGAAGAGGTGGCAATCAAACACCTGTCTGGTTGTGCCTCTTAATTAAAGCAGTTGTTTCAAATAGTGGAAGAAAAAAAGCCTCTGTCTCATAGTGAGGCAGAAATAAGAAACTGAAGGCTAGGGCTGCTGTTGGGCTTCCTTTTGACTTCAGAGTTTTGTAAACTAGTGGGAAACAAATAGAACTGAGGATCTCCCAGGGAAGACCTGGTAATGACCACATGGCTTCTGTGCTAAGCAGCAGATAAATGCCTGCTTTCTTTGGAGCCTTAAAACTCACTGCACATAAAATTCTATGAAATAATTGAGGATCTGAGCACAGGACAGGAACCCCATTGTGCCATTTTAGAAGAAAGGACAGAGATTAGATGACTAACTTTGGATTTTCAAATTTTATCCATGAACTAAAGCATATAAGTCTAACAAACAGGTGTGTAAATTCTCAGTACATGCAGAAATCCACTACCTTTACTTCTGTAGGACTAGTAAATATTTGTTATGACTAACCACTGTTATGAGCATCTGTAAGCAATTTTAACTACAGGCAAGGGGCTTATCTCAGTACAAATCCAGGATATTAAGGTCTTCCCTAGTAACAGCCCAATCAAAATAGGCTTTCATGTAAATGATTCAACATAAGGATAAAAAGCACAGTGCTCAAGTTAAGTCCAAAATTAAAGAACATACAGTCACAACAGGTTGGTAGTAGTTATGTGTCCTGAAACAAGATACCAGCACTTGAGCAGATTTTTTTTTTTCCTTTTCTAAAATGAACCCAATCTTTCTCACACACACACACATATATAAACATTAAAGTCATTTGCTATGTTCCTAGTATTGTTAAAGTGTGTATGTCTTACCTGAGACCAGCTGCACATCGGAAAGTTTCAGCTTAGAAGGAGGTCTTGCTGGCTGATATACTTTGCCTTCCTGAGAACGTCCTTTAATAAACAATATGAACGGTTCTAAGTTTATTCATACAGAGACATGGTTATGTATAGCTATAAATTATTTAAAGAGGCTACAGCATTATTTTATCCTAAAAAATACTCTCATTTATGATGAGGAAACTCATGAAGCATTTTGTATGACAGCAGATTGTTACAACTTCAACAGAACTTTAAGTAAACCTTGAATATGTCTTGCAGTTGCTATATAAAAGGAACTTTAAGCGATAGCTTTATTTATTTTTTTAATCCTTTTTGGCTATCTAAACTACAGACCCATAACAGAAGCGACTTATCACCTGTTAAAGTACATATAGCTAGCATGTCTTTACTCTACCAGTGATCCACACTGTAAAGGAACTTGGGTTTTAAAAACAATGCTTTTGCTCTATCATTTCCTCAAGATGCTTTCCTTTGCACAGTGCATATTCAGGCATAGTGCAAAGCAGTGCAGTGTTATAAAAGATGATCTTGCTCTTCCAATAAAGATTGGCTGTCTTCAAACAAAGCAGTTATTAAAATTGAACAAGACCATATTCTTCAAATGGAAATATTAAATATATCTATATATATACTATCTATATATACAATATATATATCTATATATATCAAAATACCATAGAAGATTAAAACAATGCTTAAAAAGTTCAGCTAGTTCCAGACAGATAGCCACCGTGCATCGACACAGCTAGCTTTCCCCAGTTTAACTGCTCTATTCTCTTTCCACATTTATATACGTGAGCAGCTCTGGCAACAGAATTATTTGGTTGCTCAAGACCTGTGCTGGAATAACGATATGGTGATTCACACAGCTTTAGAAGAAACCATTTTAAATCACAGAGGTATTTTTTTCAACCTGAAACAGGTACAGAATTACCCAGCATACCTGAGACTCAAACCGATTGTTATAAATAGTTTAAATCCCTAACAATTAGGTAAAAAGTGAAGTAGAAGAATAGAAGAATCCAAACCAATCTAAACACTTTATAACTTTGTTATAAAAATAAAAGTGTAGTTATTTAAAATAAAGCACAGTGAAAACAAAATTACCATATATTTGCTTGAGGATGGACTGCTTGCTAGTTTTTATGGCTGAGCTGGTTTTGTTCACAGATTTCAGATTTTTACATGAAGGAACTGACTTCAGAGGGCTATGGTTCAGCTGTTTCTTCCAAGCAACTTGAATGAGGAAGGCAGCTGTCTCTTGTCTCCATTTGTCTTCATCTTCTTTGCACTGCCGCTTAGCACTAAGAAGCTGAAACAACTCCCGTCTTAGATGGTAACTAGAGAGCAGAAAAGAGAAGAGCACTTGTTTTAGGTGACCTGTTTTAACTTCAGTGCTTTCCATGCATCAGTTCACATGGTGGGTTACATGAGTAACTGGGAAAACAGAACTCCCACTGATGTGCTAAGTCATTTGGATGAGAAATGTTTGCTCAGAAGAAAAAGTAGGAACTGGGTTCAATTCTAGATGCATCCATTATTTCACACAGCTAATAAAGATCAGGCATTACAGGTATCAAAAGTTACAGTTCTGCAACACTGGCCTATCAACTACTTTACACAGAAAATCTGGAGGAGAAAAAAATCTATAAATATTTATGATATAACAGTATAATCAATAGTTTTCTCACTGTATTCACAAAATAACATCGAGTTTTGTACTGCGCTTTACCACTTTGTATTCCGAGCAAATCAACGCAAGAGAAGCCAAATCCACCTCTTACGGGTTCAGCTGCACATTTCCTCTACAGAAAACTGTGCTGCTTTCCATACGTTCTCTGAAGATGCTCCCCCACAGCCCTGTCTGCAGCAATCTCTGCCTTGCTTTCCTCCCCTTCCCTTCAGCATCTCCCCATCTCCTAACCCACCCTTGTCATTGCTGCTTTGGTCTTGTGCGCGGTCACAGTCCTGTTCCAAGCGGTGACTGCAGATTATCTGTCCTTCCCACCCGAGTGGCTAATGGCACCAGCAAACAAGGAGTTCCTTTTTTCTGTCTTGAATCAGATACAAGGATTCAATCAGATATTGGCATTTCGCACTCACAAGTCAATTAACTGGCCTAGCAATTAACTCTGAATCTTCCCAATACAAACCTGTCACAAATGAACATTGAGTAACACTTGTAAAATATTAATTATAAGTGTTTGGTAACAGGCCAAAACACATTGATCACCATCCCCGCTGGCATTCAAAAAGGCCTCAGTAAAGGGAAGGAGAAAGGAGGGAGAAGGAGGTGATTTTGTTCTGCTGCTCCGTCTGCAACAAGTTCTAAATTAAAACAACAGACAACACAGCCAGACACAAACTGTTTAAATATACGTTGTAAGCCAATGAACTACGTAATTCAAGCAAACCAGCAGCCGTATATAGGAAATGAGTACATAAAAGCACAATAGAATGCCAAAAGGGTATGATATGCTCAGTTACAGCCCCAATAATTTTAAACTTTCAATAAGCTGAGTAAATTACCTCTGAAATTTGCTGCCTGAGAAAAACGTATGTAACCTTAATTTAGTGGAGCTGCAGAATTCGGGCATGTGCTGTTACACAGCTCGTTAAAGTACGTAACAAATGTGGGGAGCAACCGCGTCTTACCAGTGTGTGTCTGTACTGCCTGCAAGATGGGAAGCACTGCACAAATTCAGAACAGGAGCATTGTTAAGAGACAGAAGAAAAATGCTCCAGTTCTGTTAAATAACACGTCACTTGGAACTTTTCAATGGGGTAAGAGGAAGAGAAAGTGAGGGGAGCACGCCAATTACTGTGCCTTGCTAACATAACTTTTGCTAAGGACGGGCCATGTGAACACCCCAGCAGGAAAAACAAGTGGGGAACTGTTTGAAATGTGAGCAGAAAAGAATAGTAAGCTATTCTGTTGGAATTCAGTAATTACTGCCAGAAGCGTTTGCTGATGCATGAAATGAACCATTCACAGGCACTCCACCTTTGCACCCAGCCGTGATTCAATGTTTGTAGAGAATTTCTGGTCGTTTTTAGCAAAAAGAAAACAACTGTGAGGCTCTGAAACACAGAAGACTAGGCAGTTATCTTTGGAGTGTGTGCACATTTTTCTAATGAAGCTCCTCCTGTAACAGATTGTTCTGATTCTAGTGAGAAAAACAAGAATGGGGCCACATTTGATGCACTATGAGCCTGATGTGGTGCCTTAACAAAATACCCAATACTTAGTCAACAAAACTACTGCACATAAAAGAAATGTGGAATATACGTGCAGAATGACAAAGCTGGCAAGTGGTATTCAGGTTCATTGTTACAGGGGCTCGAACCTTAAAAAGACCGCTGGTAAGGTATGCGTGTAGCAGTAATGGATTGAAAACGCTCGACTCCAGCAGGAGACCAACAGTAACAGCGACCAACTTATTTCCAGCTTTTGTCAACTCACCGTGGACCGCAGAGAACAGCACAGGCCCCAGTGCCCCAGACGAGAGAACAAGTCAGACACGGGATCTGTAAGCCTCGGCGAGCAGGATAAGCAATTAACCTTTGGCAAGCCACACACCTTGAAATACACTTTGGAGGACTACATTTATGAAGTTCGTGGACTGTGGGAATTGAAACATTTTCCCGAGAAAGCGAAGTTTAATAGGCTTTAGGAGATCAGCACCATTGTGTTGTAGCTCACAATAGCTTTCAATACACTTTCAATATGAAAATCATCACTGTAGAATTCGCAGAGGAGTGAGAGAAATGTATTTAATCCTAATTTAGAGAAATACTGGAACTCCAGCATGTACTTCTACACCTGTCATTAACGTACAGTTCTCTGCTGTCTACAAGTGCATGCTATTTACCAGTGCAAGCCCGAACTCAAAATACAAACAGGACTGAGTGGTACCCACTGCCATACATTAGGTACCTCTTTAGTAACTATAATTATCCATACAGTGGATGGGAAAGTCAAGTATTTCAGAGGGAGTGTCAGAATATCTGAAGCATTGAGCCAAGCAGCCAGCACATACAGCTGTGTTGTGCGAGCTTGCTGGAAACGCTAACCATGACTTGGCAGGCAGCTGCAGCCATCTGACTTGGGATCCACATCCTAAAATACAAAACCCCTTTTTGGGGGGCGTATATATGATCTGTGCTTCAAAGAGGCAGAAGAACTCTTTTCTTTTTGAAAATAAACAATACTGTTGTGGTAATAGCATGGAAACAGGGAGTAGAAAATCTGGGCTGATTTCACAGCCCTCATCATCCATGTGGGTTTCAAGACAGTTGGGCAATTAAGCTCATGTTGAGCTTGAATCGTAAGCAGAAAAGATGACTGGACTCGTGGACCTGAGAGAGAGCGTGGGAGGGAAGCATGACTCCTCTCAACAGCTTAGTGCCCTCACCTCAGCATCACTGCCCCATGAACTGCCTGGTGTTCTGCATCAAAACAGCCACTGAAACTCTGTGACTTCCATCAAACCTCTACCACCAATACATTTTGTGCAGACGTAAGAAATGACAGCGAAGGAGCAGCAAATGTAATCTCTCTTGCAATCTTGCAGAATTTATGATACCGTTAATGATCTATACAATGTCTGTGAGCTTTGCAGACAGTACAAATATATTTATTTGTCTTCATTAATTCTTTAAATAACAAATTATTAAACATTATTTAATCCCCACATTTTCCACAGTGTTGTAAATAAGTGAATAACCACCTACTGCCAAGAGACCAGTCTATGCATGAACCTCCACACACTTCCAGTTTAGGTAACACATCACCACGGTTTTATAGGTGGATATATTAGAAAGATCTATCAAAAATCCTTGGATAGTCAAAAATTTAAATGGAATGCAAAGATTTCTGCAGAGGTAAGCCAGCTCGACACATGGCTTCAGATCCTGATTCTTGTGAGGAAATTTGCACAAGTACTCAGCATACATCTTTACACTCCGACTGAAAGCTGTATCATGCACCTACTGCTTTGTAAGGATTTTAATTTGCTGTTAATTGAAAACAGCATAACCTTCAGAAGCAATGGTATCACATACGGATGCACTCCCCTAATCTACTCCTGACTTCCTTTGGCTTTTGGTATCTAAAAGGATCTGAAAACAAGAGAAGGTCAATATAGAACATTTGGAAAAAATTGGGAAGAAAGGTAGCACTTATACAGCCTCCAGTAAGCAGCAAAGAGAGCTGACGTTAGAGGTGGTGGAAAAAAAAAGTGATAGCTTTGTTTTGCAGTTCAGTGTGGGTATAAGAAGTATGTCAGAAATAGCAAACGGAGACCAAAGAGGATAGAAGTACAGAAATACTGTGTACAGTGATACTGTATTAAAAAGTCAGAATTTTCACCAAAAAAAAAGGCTCAAAAATGAATTAAAAGTAACGTTCCAAAATTTTAACTTTCCACTGGAATAGGAATATACTTACAGAAGTCAATATCACTTTTATATAACAACAACAATGAACAGATAAACTGGAATATTACTGGACTGTAAACCCAACCTCATGCTGGGAAATATTTAGACTAATCAGTAAAAGAGCTGGAGCAAACAGAAGTATTTGCTGAGCCAACATGAATGTTTAAATGGCTTTATTTTAGTTTAGGACCAAACGAACCGCCAGCTTGGACCATGGTGCACCTGTTCTGGTATCCATCCCACCTCTACCAGTGGCCAGCATCAGCTGTTTCTGTGCAGGAGAAAACTTCTTTGCATTTCATAAGCTAACTGTGAAAAGTAATGGGTGAAATACGGGTTCTCAAAACCCCACAAACAACAAGCTAGTAATACTTGTCCCTTAGCAACCTGGGGTTTTGTGCAATAGGGAATGTAGGTAGCACTCCCCTTGCAAAATAAGGAACAGAGGATGTTTTAAGCCTGGAAACACCACTGTGCGATGGCAGCACAACCTCATGGCTCTTTACCACCTTTCAGAGCTATGTGGTATTACACCACAAGATCTTTTCTTTTCAAAACAGCAGGCTTGCACAGTAACAATTCAAAACTGGTCTCTCAACTTTTGGTCATGGCCTTGCTTACCAGAGATACAAATAAATATCCTGAAATGTGCAGTGTGTAGATGTGTAAGAGGTGTGAAAAGGCATTTTGGTACGAACAGCAAGATGCTAGTAAGTCTGCCTCAAGCTTCTCTACAGGAGTAGAGAAAACAGAGGGATGTCAAGGGCCTGCATAGAAGAAAAACTCAGCAGGAAATTTACTGGAGATGGGGGAGAAAGGCTGAAGGAACAAAGCCAGACACCAACCTCTCCTGCAAGCAGGTGCCTCCCAGTACCCCACCCCTCTCTATGTAAAAGACCACGCTAGGCTAATTTTCCAAAGCTTCTTGGACAGAACTCCTTCCACCACGTCCCTTAAGCTAGAGCTGGGGCAGCAGCTGAGCAGCCCTGGCTGTCTGCCTGTTGTGGCCAGATGTGGTGACAAAGAGCAGACCCAGATACTCCAGCTGCTGAGTACTCCCCTTCGCCCCGCGCTGTGGCAGCGAGGGTTGGACGCAGACACTGCCCTGCAGGGGAAGGCAGCTTGTGCTTTGCCTCTAGCGCTGCAGGGGGAAGAAGCAGCCCTGCTGAAGTTCTCCACAAGGGAACCAAAGCTTCCATTTGCCATTTACAGCGTGTGAAACCGCATGAGCCAGCGAAAGGGAGGTCTACGCAGCAACTCCGCATTTATTCTGCAGGCTGCTGGGCATGAAGTCCTGCTTCCGCTGTTGGTGGAGACTTGCAGGTTTCCCTCGTATAAAGAAAGGAAGTTACCACTTTCTGTATGCTTCTAGACATCTTCCAGCTGCTCCTTTTGATACAATTTGCTTGGGAGAACAATTTTTGCATCACCACTAAACTATACTACAGGTCGTGACAGTTGAACCCTGTTAGTTTTTCTGTAATTAATATGAATGAAAAAATATTAAAGCATTAGTATGATAGAAATGTGAAACTATTAAGCTAGTGAGAGATCAGTTACGAGTAAAAATCTGCAATTCATAGTTTTCTGCATCCATATAAAAACTGAAGAAAAATTCAAAAGTAGGAAGTAAGAACTATAGACGTATTATATGCTGACCTATAGCTGCCACACTCTTCTTGTCAATTCTGGTAAGGAATTAAATATTAAGGAGCATGTTTATCAAGAATGACTCCACTTCTGAGGTCAAAACTCCTGCATTCATGAAAGCAGGACAATGCTGTGGGAAAGCAAACAGTGGGTTATCTCACTCCTTCCTGTCTGCCTCTTCTGTACTGCAGTCATTCCTGCTGAATAAAGTTACTCAAGTTAGCTTCAAGTTTTGGCAATGAGCTCCATCTGAGCTTCCAAACTTTTTGTTGTTTGGTTATTGAGTTAAAAGTCAAGTTAGAATACAATTTTAGGTGTGTCTGTAAATGGTGGTGAAGAATCTGGTTACAAAAAAGCTCTGCTGGAGAAAAATTACATTCCTACACGTGCAAGTTTGCTAATGAACATGGGAGCAGTGAATTCTAGGGTTAGGTGAATCTTGATCAGCACTCTAAAGAAATACCAACGCTTGAAATAGAAGTTTAATAACTTTTCCAATTATTAAAAGTCATCACTTACCTTGCACTTTTTATGAACTTACTAATGTAATTCTAGGCAAGTGGAACACATTTCCACTTGTTTGGTGAAAGATTATTAAATTCCTGATTTATCACTAGTAATGTTATAAGCAAAAGGACCAAATAAAGCACATTGCTGACGCCTAACGTAATTTACATCTAATTGTATCCCATCTTTAGCTACTGAAATAGTAGTCTTACCTTCTCCATGTCCTCTGTATAACTGTAGCAGCATAGTTCTTCTTCCGAAACAGCTCTTTTCTTGTTCTTTCTTTTTCTATTATCTGCATCCGAATTTCTAAAGGAATTAGTTCAATATTTGTACTTTGCCATGCGACAGAACATAATTGATCATCTGCATTCCTGGATCCAATTACGCCTGTTTTTTCCAAGTTCAAACTGTCATCAGAGGCAGAACACACTGCTGGATTTCTTGGCACGGTTCCGGTAGATTCTGTCTCAGTATTCAATAATGGGGTGGTCTTTTTTGCTAATTCATTATTTCCCACATTGTTAGTTTGTTCTATGGCATGCACACTGGCATTTGTGGTGTTTACAAATACCATTTTGGCACTCCCTGGTCTACTAGAGCCAGCTGGTGAACATCTCTCATCATTTACCTCTTTATTTCTGGATTTTTGCTGATGCCTTTTGCCTTTTGGAACAGCTTCACATTGCTTTGAATTTCTTGCAATTCCACCAGTACAACTGACATTGCACAGGAACACAGAAGTTCCTTCACAGTGTTCCCTGTTACCAGATGAAGACTGACTTTGATCTCTTAGTTTTCCCCCAGCACTAGCGGTCCTACAAGCAGAAGTACGCCTTCTGCTACCACGAGCAGAAGTACCATTTGCCTCGACGGTGTGCTCTTTGTGCTTTTCTTCATCCACTTCTGTAGCAGCTGCAACCTGATGTTTCACTTCAACTTTTGTTACCTCTTTTGCTTTGCCACAATGGAAATGGACACAACTTGGCTTGCTTTTGATGTGTTTTCTCAGTAATTCTTTAAATAGAGAAATAGAAACAAGCATTCAGTCTCTGATCCAGAGTTAATTACTCTATTTCTTTTTTTTTGGCTCAATTAACTTTGAGGAACACTAGGATTTACTTAAATGAAAAAAAAGAAGAAGTATAAGGAGGAAGAATCAGAAGAGGTAATGATTGCCTGGAATAGTATAGTCCCAAACTTCTTCATTTGCTTACCATTCTACAAGTCTCTCTCTCTCTCTCTCTCTCGCACTAAATTTGAATTAGATGCATAGAAAAGTTCACAGAGAAAACTATTTCTTCACCTACCTGAATATAGTGGCCTTTTCCAAAGAAACCATCTCACCCCATGGCAAAAGAATGCAGCCACATTACCACACCTGTTGGTTCCAATGAGGACACCGCAACAGACTGCCATTGTTTCCTGCTTATTTGCTAAACTTCGGCTCTATCCACCCTGCTCTATCCTGGCACATAACGTCAGTGTAACCTGCTGACCCAGGAAACCCAGAGAGCTTGTTTTGTCAATACTTTCCTTGATATCCTACATAAAACTCTGAAGTCCTTCCCATTTTTCCCTCGTTGCAAGATTTCTTTTCCCAGTTTCCATGCCCAGGGTAGGATCAGGTGTGGTAACTGCTTCTAAGCACTCTTGTGAGAATGACCTGGGAGCCAGACTGGAGTGTAAAACTGGAAACCTCCACCTACCACCTACACCTTCTGTTTTGTGGGGAAACTAAGAGAAAAATGAGAAAGTAGAACAGACCAGACAAAACGTAACAGAGAGGCTGTTAAAGGGTACGTAAGAGCGGAAAAAGCAGAGAAGAAATCTTTTATATGTTGGGATCACAGAAAATCACCTGGATCACCCAAAACCTGGTAAAACCATGCTATATTTGCCCTCACTGTAACACCTTTATAGGATACTCTCTTGTCTGGATAGCAGAATATGGTAGATTAACAGTTTACACAGAAGAAACTCAGGATTATCATCAATGATGTCTCTGACAGAGAAGATCTATCATGGTGACAGGTCAATATGGACTGAGAGGCTACTCTGACTTACACATGATTGTCATATGGGTAAATATGTCTGTCTGTTATAGGACAGGAAGAAAAAAATCTATTATATAATCTATTTTAATCGAGTATGTTTAATTATTTATTTATTTTTTAATCTATTTTAATCTTTTTTTTTCCTCATCTTCCAGAATGGAGAAAGAAATTCCCTCTCTCTCATTACACCAGGGGAACAGACAATTTAAAAAATGTGCTGCTACAATTTACAAAAATGTGCCTTTTGATGCCAAGATTTCTAAGGGCATAATTCCACTCCCAATGAAGCCAAGTACAAAATTACCAGTGCCATCAATAAAAACAGCAAAGAGCTGACATTCAGTTCATGTGTATGAAATTTCCAGCACTGTCACAACACCATTTTGATCTCCCAGTAAGTTAATTTTTACAGTTGCAAGGAAAAAGAACACAGCCTTTGAAAAAGGGCTTTGTCATTCTTAACTCACCAAAAACTGTTACCTGGTTTGTAAATAAGGCATGTAGAATGCTTTTTTTATTTCAACCGTAAAACATTTGAGTCATTAAAGCAGCATGTGCAAAACTTCCCAATCTGAATAATTGGGGAAAAGACAAGAGAACATCATTTAATTATTCTAGATCATCTTTTCATGTTGAAATAAACTTTCTTAGATGGATGCAGACAAGCAATATCCAGTACAGAGCTCAAAAAATAACTTATCTGTTGCTACTACAATTAAGGCAACTCTGCAGCTGCAAATGAGATAACACAGATAGGAAAGAGGATTTCCGAGTGGAGAACAGATCACAATAGAGCCACCAGCTAAACTATAGTTTTCACATACTGTTAGCAGGTGCAAAAAATCTATCTACAACTGCCGAAAATTCTTCTGAAGTGCCAACCCAAAGGATCTAAATTTATGTTTAATTCCGGTAGAACTTCCAGTGAAGTCCATTCAAGTTTTGGTCACAAGAGGATTGATTAAAACACCTCATAAGAACTGATTAAAGGACTTGACGAGTTGATCCTGTGTCAACTTTCCTGGCATTGCTCCAATAACAAAAAAGAATATTTGTGTATAAATGGCACAGCATTCCATTTCAAACACAAAGAAGAAATAGACGTTATCATGCATTTTCAGAAGAACCTTGTGTCAAGATTTTTGTTTTCTTCATGCTCAGCATTGTCATGGAGAAGATATAATGAAAAATAGTGAAGAATTTTCCAATTAAAATCAAAATTCTATCTTTTGCAGAAATTATATTCTTCTTTTAAAGATATATTGAAAAACAGAAAATCTCCACGCAACAGCCCATATAAGTTAAAAATCTACTGATAAACCATCAACATGGAAAAATTATTCTCACATAGCTACTTCAGGAAACCTCCGACTTCAGGGAAGCCTTCAAATCAAAAGTCCAAGCTACACGCTATTGGCATTTACTGCTGGTTTGAATTCCCTATGTTACTGGGAAGCATAGTGTATACCACTGAACACAAATATGGTTTTTCAAACATAAGTTTGAAAATTATTCAACTATTATTCACTAATTATTCACTATTAGAATCCTCTGCAGAAAACATGGCAAATTCAGTCCTGATCTCTGACGTCAGTTTGACCTTATAGTCCACGTTTCCCATGTAACTACCTGCTTCTTCTACCTTTAGGTCATTCTCTTAGTGCAACAACATTATATCTGTTCCGATAAAGAGTGGGAGTCTGACTGATGCAATGCAGTTTCCACTGGTAAAATCAATGGAAAACTTTGGCAAAGAATGGATACTGCAGTCAGTAAAAGAAAAGGCTGTTCATTCCTCCTTTGTAATTTCTCTGTCCTTCTCCTTCTCTTCTCCTTCCTTCACTGTTCTAACCCTCCACACATCTTTCTTTCTCCTTTCTCTTTTCTCCTCAGTTATCAATTTCTCTTCATTATGTTCATTACAACTATTCATTCTTCTTTGGTAACCACTGCTTCTGATTAGTCCTAATTTTAATTATGTTACTTTGCCATCTGATTTTAATTAATAGGAAGCTGTTTAATACATACACAGATAAAGCTTGCCAGCATTTTTAACAACTCTGTTTATCATTACTTAGTTATCAAAGGATGTATTAGGCTAAGATACATGTCTGCTTTTACTATGACGATATAGTCAAGTATTCTGTTTACCAAGGCATTTGCATGTAAACCTAAGGAAATCTAGCTGGAATGATTCAGTAGAAAAAGCTCTGACTTTCTTTTCCTTTAGATTACTATAATATTCCAATTAGCAGAACTTCCAGAGGAATTAGCAGTAATTTTACATCTGAGAAGAAATTCTTGCAAAACAAGAAACAAAGTGTTTATCCGATTTTTACTTCTAATGACAACAAAGATGCTTTAACATGACCAGTTTTGAAAGATTTGAGTCATGGATTGCTATAAACTGGCTGCAGTCAGAACTGATTGAAATGTTACATATATCTTTCAAAACTAATATAGGAGTGGGCAACAAATGACAATAAGCTGATGATGCATTTACAGATAGAATAAAAAAGTGTACCAGGGTAAGAAAAGTAACAGAAAGAGGTCAGACACTGTTTCATCATGCAGTTTCTATAAACAGTCTAATTTCTCAAAAAATATCCTAGAGTGTTAACAAGAGGACTTCAAAGGCAAATAATAGGAGAACCCTGTAATGTAGAATGAAGCTACCCTCTGTATGCTAGAGATGTCATTTTGAAGAATTTTACCTTCATTTAAAAACATGAGTTACAATTTCTCCATTAACATTCTTCAAGAATTCCACAGATAACGCCAAATATCTTTAATCTCTTCTTTTTTTCTCCAAACAGTGCAGCTAATAGATAGAACAACTCCCAACAACCCATTCTCACATGTTTTAGGTATTGTTACAGACACTATACACATCAGTATTTTTGACTACCTAAGTTGACAGAGCACATGCAAAAAAGAATCTGTATCTAACTCTATCCTATAGGAATTGCTTAAATAATGAAAGAACAAGAAATGATAGAAAGAGTAAAACAGATCCTACATATAAAATTTCCCCAGACATGGACAAAAAGGATAATCAGACCAACTAAAAATGATTACAAACCTTGCCTGATTTTACGACCTTCACTCTGAGTCTCTGAAGACAGGCAACTCTCCTTTGGTGTCCCTTTGTTGTGACAAGCTTTAGGTGAACCTCTACTGTTTCTCCCTGGTTGAATTTGGGAAGCACTGAGAGAGAGAGGTCTCTTATTCTGTGTATCAATTTGTTTATTTGGCAACTGCGAGATGCTGGTAGTCTTCTCTCGATTCACCGGATTCTGTTGTACTCGAAACTTACTTTGTTCCATGTTCTGCATTCCTTTCTGCAGCTTGGCTTCTTTTCTCTTACTTTCTTCTTCACGTTTCCTGTAATTATAATAAATACCATAAGAATTCCAGAGTCAAAATCTTGGGAACATGTATCTAACTTGAACACATTCACCTCTAGAAACCTGATACTGACACAACAAAATCTTGACTATGACATCTTTTTTGTGAGAAAGGGTCACTCTTCACTAAGACATTGTAGTGTCTTAGCTTGATCCAAAATAACAACTAACTTGCAGCTACAGCTTAATGAAGGTTAAGTCCTTAGAAGCCAGCTTCCCATTCACTTTGCAGCAGTTAAAACTGATTTTAAAACACTCCCTAATTTAAAACTATGAAACTTAGGGGTTTTTTTTGTTTGTTTTTGTTTTTAATAAAGATACAAAAATGAAAAGCATAGTTTCTCTTTTGATTAGTTTTATTTTTAAATCTAAGGAAAAAAGAAGTAACGGTGGAAAGATTTGAAAGAGGTGTAAGAAAACAAGAAACATGATACTAATAAGTATGTTTTGAATTAGTAATGAACCATGCTTTAATATAAGTAGTAATGCAATGCACTGTATTTATTTGAAAATCAGAAAACTTCATAAAAGACATGTCATCTGTTTGAAAATGATTCTTCATATTTACCTATGTCATACTTAATACAGACAATTACAAACCAACTTCAAATAAGCTATAGTACTAACTAGCTGGTATATTTTATCACTGGTAGATAATTAAAGAATTTATGTTACACAAATGGATTATACATTATACAAATGATAAATACTGAAAGTCTGAGATGTGAACTAAAAACTTGAGTGCACATATTTTGCTATTACAATTATGATATTTGGTTTCTGAAAATGAAATAAGTCACGTATCTCTTAAATAGTGTAGATATAAAAGAATTTTGACAAGGTTAGGAAAGGCACATCTGTTCAATAAAATCTTGCAGCCTATTTTGAAATACAATGAAATGTCGTTACACTTTAGCTTTTCAATTCTTTTTTCTACAAAGAATAAACCCAGTAACAAGTAGCAAACATTACCTATCTACCTACCATTGAATTTGTTTCAATAAATTATGCACTGGTTATAAGATGAAGTGACACTTTTCCTGTCGGAATGGACAGCTGGTAAATGTCGTATCATGTAGCTGCCTGATATTTTAACTTGCTTCCAATGCTACAACATAGTTTGCAGACTGTTGACACATTAGCTCACAGCACAGCATATGACAGGTTAGTTATGCAGCATGCCATCCTCAGTTCCTGTGAGTCATATCAATGCCAGTATATGTCATTTCAGTGTGATATGCCAGGGAGAAGCCTTAACTTTATCTGTCAGTACTATCTTATCAAGTACGCGCTGCAGAAGAAGCTGATTGAACTCTGTACCTGAAAAGCTGTTAATTGATCTAAAAGATACACTCCTGGCAGTCTGAGGTTCAGTATTCCCCGTGGCAAGGAAAAAGTGGCTAGTTTCAAATAGTATCGGCATTCCACAAATAGACTATGTGAGGATGTCTGTCTCATGTACAGTATGGATCTCACTGCCATTACTCTGCCATTTGATCTGATAAATCAGATCTTACTATTCACAGAACAGTCATTTTCTCCCCTTCACAAGAATCAAGCAGCCTATTACCAGTACCCTCCATTCAGAGTATTAGAAAAGAAAATGTGAGCCAAGTTGTGTGATACACAAGAAAGCCAGAGCGGCCTGTACTCTTCTGACTAGCAGATTAGCTCAAAACACTAACATCAGCAACATACCAATTGTAAAGTTATTGAAATGACACAGGATTAGAAGTTGAGAAGTAAAAGGGGATTTTTTAAAGGTCATGTTTGTGTGTTAATTTTTCAGATGAAACCGATGAAATAATAAAAGGAAGGGACTTCAAAGCTCCCTATTCATAGGCCATCATCCTAATTGTCAGCGTAGAGCTTAGCTGATTAACAGTTTCCTGAACACTTACAAACCTCTCCTTGGGGTTTGCTTTATTTAGTCAGAAATTCAGTTTGTTTTACAGTGAAAGATATTTTCAAAATTAAAATTTTCAAGTTTTACTCTTGTCTAAATTAAGAGACTAGGTTTCATGAACGGGTCAAGGAAGTAGACAAGTTTCTTAAGGGCTTAACTTAAGGGCTCTCAGTCATTCTCAGGAGGTTCTAGCAACACAACAGGATCCAAACTTGGACTCTAAAGTTAGACAACTACAGCTTGATAGGGATAATATACCTGGCAAGCCAAAATTGTCCACATCAATTGCAACAGAATTTTGTCCTTATGAGTCATAAATTTCTACTTCATTACAAAAGTGATACAGTGGAAACTGAGGTTTTGGCAGCTGAAAAAGAACAGTTTCAGCCTTAAGCATTTGTGAAGACTGAGATGCTTTGATTTTTTGATCCTGCTAAAATGAATTCAACCTTTTCTATTCTGTTAAAAACACTTTGCTCTTTCTATCTACTCTGTGGAGAACATTTTAAGTTTAGAATATGTCCATATGCCTAGAGAGCATTTATACATTTATCCTTGCAGAAGAAGTCACTTTAAAAATCATACCTGAAAATAGATCTCCAGGTGTGATCCTACTACTGCTAAGGCTTTATCTGGACTTTATATGTTGTGTAAATAGCTATCTCCTGCTAATACAGTCTTGCATGTTTGGTTTTAAAAGCATGACACTGTTGACTCATTACATGTTCGGCTTCTGATCTACTATGACCTTTTAACAGATAGTCCTTAACAAAACTGCTAAAAAGCCAGTTAATTACTGCCAGATATTCCTATGTTGATTGGTCTTGCAAAGCGTGTAGAACTGTGCATTTGTCCTTAGCTGACCTCCTATTTTTAACTCGTCATTTCTCATATGTATTAACACCATTCTGATTTCTAAATTAGACTTCAGTGTGCATACAGTCTTCTGCATTTTGGTACCATTTGCAAATTTAACATTTTACTTTTTAAGTGAAAATACCGCATTGTATGAGATCCAGTGTGGATTTATGTGAAATTCTAATCAATATATACCTCCTGTTAAAAGTTGAGCCGTTAAGAACTCTCTGCATATGTTCTTCCAAGCAGTTTTTCACCCATCTAATCACAGTTTAATTAAAGCTACATTGCTCTGATTTGCTAATGAAAACAACACATGATAAAGTACGAAAACTTAAGGCAAATCTTAATGACAGCTACTGTTTCTCCATGGCCATGGAACTCATTATTCTCTCACAAAAGAAATTTGCATTCATTTGACATAATTTGTTCTTAGCAAAGTCAGGACAGCCATTACTTCTCGTTTTGTTACATTCCAGATACATAGAAATAATATGATTAATTATTCCAGTACAAGAAAGGTATGGAGTTACTGTAATGAGTCTGGCAAAGGGCCACAGAGACCCGTAAGGGACTGGAGCATCTTTCATATAAGAAGAGGCTGAGAGTTGGGACTGTTCAGCCTGGAGAAGAGAAGACTCGGGGGGGATCTCATCTATGTCTATAAATACCTGATGGGAGAGAATGAAGACAGACTCTTCTCTGTAGTACCCAGGGACAGGACAACAGGAAATAAGCAAAAATGAAAATTCATGAAATTCTATCTGAATAAAAGAAAACACTTTTTTCACTGTGAGAGTGGTAGAACAGGTTGCCCAGAGAGTTTGTGGAGTCTCCATTTGCAGAGATATTCAAAACTCAACTGGACATGGTCCTTGGCAACCTGGCCTAGCTGACTCTGTTTGAGCAGGGGTGGGGATGGACTACATGATCTCAAGAGGTCCATTCCAACCTCAATAATTCTGTGATTCTTGGTACTGAAGTTTATAGGGACTCCTCCTTCTCCTCTCTGAGAAAGCAGACGCTCTGCTCATTTCACAAATACTGTAGTCCCACAAGTCCTCCTTAAGTTTTTAAAGGTAACCATTTTAAGATTGTATGAGCTAGTTTTCTAAATATCCCAGGATGAATTTTATCAAGATAAGCTGATCTGAAAGCATCTCACTCATCTGATGAGTCTCTAAACTGTTCTTTCAGTATTTTGGCCTGCATTCCTGCCCTTTGTTGCTAGTGTGAATTCCATTTGTTATTGAACATCATTTGACATTTAAAGAAGACTAAGGCAAAAAACAAACAAACAAACAAAAAAAACCACCAGAACACTTCAGTCTTCTTAGCATCACTTATGGACCAACTCTTTTTTTTTTTCTTCTTTTTACAATGTGTATGTTTACAATGATTTCTTGTGATACCTCATATCCCTTGCTAGCTGTTCTTATTTTGCAACTCAGCTTGTTTGATTTTATCATTGTATGTTATTTCTGTCCTCATTTTTTAGCAATGGCACCAACTTTCCACTATGTGCTTTTCCTTTTTTGGGTTGCTGAGAAGGTCATTATTTTCTCTCCTGCTATACTTCCTATCTTTGGTCAGAATGCAGGTCTTACTACCAGTTTTTTGATCTCAGTAGATCTCACAATCTACTTGCACTCTCTTGCCCCTAGGAACATTCTTCTAAATCTATTGAAGGCTGTTTAATTGAACTGTTTTATTTTCTTGCTGTTCTTCTCTTCCTAAATGCCATGACTTATTTACTCTTATTCACTTTCATCCAAGTTCCTTTCATACTCACATTCTCAAGCAGTTTCTTCCAACTGGTCAGAATCAAATCCAGGAGACAATAAAAACAGAGAAGTGTGGATTCGGGAACTTACTCTGAGACATTCAAAAGGAAGGTGAACAAGTGATGAAAAAGTTCTGCAGCCCTCTCAAACCCCAATATGCCGGATGTTGGTTTCCTCTGAATATGCTTTAAACTCTTTATATGATCTTCCTAAAAAACGTGTTTTCTAAAACAAAAGCCTCTTTCTGAAAAATTTCATAAGTCCAACATTTTACCTCTGTATAGAATGACAGACTGTTTTTTAAATGCGTCCTTCCCCCTTCTGTGTTATTCTCCTAAAGCAGTGCTTCCCTCCTGATTGGTTCTCCATACAATATATGGAATACATGTTGGAAGGGATCTCAAGAAGACATCAAGGCCAACGTTCTGCTCAAAGAAGGGTCATCTATGAAGTCACATGAGGTTGTTCAGGGATTTATACAGTAAGATCTTGAAAATCTTTAAGGATGGAGACTGCGGCACCTCTTTGGGCAACCTGTTCCACTGCTTGACTATCCTCGTGGTGAAAAAATTTCTCATTATTTCCAGTCAAAATTTCTCATTTCAGCTTATGTCTATTATGAGTTTCCCAGGGATGGAAGTGAGGCCAACCAGTCTGCAGTTCCTCAGATTGTTCTTCTGGCCCTTTCTGAAGTTGGGTGCGTGCAATATTTGCTTTCCTCCAATCATTGGGGACCTGCCCTGATCTCTGTGGCCTTTCCAAGATGCTCGAGAGTGGCCTTTTAAGGACATCGGTCAGTTCTCTCAGCACCCTTGGATGCAGCTCACCTGGTCCCATGGACTTGTCTGGGCTGAGTTCTCTCAAGCAATCCCTGACTTAATCCTCAATCATTGCTGGCAGCTCTGCTCCTTCTTGAGACATTCTCTAAGCACAGAGTCCTGGGAGACCTTCTTGGGGAAGACTGAGGACAAGAAGACATTGAGTACCTCCACCTCATCGGTGTCTGCTCTCACTAAATCACCCATGCCATTCAGCAACAGGCCCACATTTTCCTTGCTCAGCTTCTTACTATCAATGTAGAGGCAGAACCCAGCTCATTGGCTGGGATATCCCTTGCAAGTCTTAACTCCGTTTGAGTTTTGTCTTTCCTGACACCATCCCCGTGTGCCCAAGCAATGTTTTTAAGGTCCTCCTTTGTAGCCTGTTCCTGCTTCCACCTCCTTTTTGCATGGGATCTCTAGCACAGCTTCTCTGCCTAACCAAGCAGGTCTCCTGATACGTCTCTTTGCACAATGACATAATAGTGTGAGTGTTGTTTTGGCCTGCACCAGCTTTTATTCTATAACATACTAATTCTTTGTTATAGGTTTGTGCAACGTGGGACATACAACTATTTCACAAACATTGAATAAAGTGAACATAACTTCACACGAAAATAATACAGGTACAGGATGGTGGTTAACTTTTTTTTTCTTTTAATTAACAGACTACTTAAAAACCTGCAGATTTAGGAATGATTTATGTTAAGTGTGACTCTCTAAAAGATCGTATTACAAAGCAAGTTTTAAATTCATACACCGAAGTAGGCTTTTTTGTTGTTTTTGGTTTGGGTTCTTTTTCAATCTAGGAGTTCACCGTCATTCTGGATTTGCACATAATGCCTACTTTTATCTGGAGAGCAGATTTTTAAACATCAGTAGGGCTATTAGTTGTTTGTATGTAACAACACCCTGGCCAAGTTTAACTGTGGAATGCACAGATGGGTGTACAGAATGATGACAACATAATGTCCCCTTCAGTTTATTACAGATCATAAAATTGCAATTAAATAAAATTTGTTATGTGACAACTTGATTTGCCTGTATACTCCAATTATATTTTAATTCTGTTTTTATGGTATTTGGTACACAGACTTTGTTTCTATTGTTTTCAAACAAATCAACAACAGCTTAGTTAGTTTCAGAAAGTACATTAGAAACTCACAAAGGAAAACAATGATAAAAACACCCCCAAATCTCCATGAGGCAATCCCTTTTTGTTTAATCTTCTGGATAGGGTATCACAGATTCTTCTAAAAATGACTGTCACCACAAAGAATATAAATACCTCAGATTGGTAAAGTCAGTTGTGATCACACAGCAAGAATCAGAGTTCTCCAAATTAAAAAGAAATGCGTAAGATATTCAGGGTATTTTCAAAGGCAACTTCTCCATGCATGGGTACTGACTTCAGAAAAAGCAGTAGTAGGAGGGCTGCAAGTTATAACTTTAGGATCTAAAGATGTGAGGAAGAGATTAGTTATCTGGTATTTCTAGCTTTGATTCTTAATGGGCATTAACAATTATTAACCAGTATGGCAGTAGTATTCAAACCCAGTGAAGGTCAGACTGGCCAGTTATGCAAAGCAAACTAATTAACTTGAAATATAGCAGACTGCAGCTGACTTTGTCTATGATACATGGATGCAAGAAAAAAACCTCTACGTTCAATAATTATATTGTCTGCTCATACATATGACCTCTCTTTACAAAAATAATACAAAATCATACAGAAATATTTTCAGACTGTTTTGTTTTTCATTCCAGAATCAGATCTCTTTAAGAGAAACCATGTGCTAATTTGTTCTTTTTCACTTTGTGAACCTTAAGGATACAGACCAACCAACCAAAGTATTTTGATGATCATTTATGTACCTTTGCATTTCAGAATTTTGTCACTTTGCTACCATTACCTCAATTAAATAGAGTAGAAACTCAATCAGAATCTACACATCTTACAAATAACTATTTGAATTGCAGATATTAGTTATCTATAATCTACTCTAATGATTTCATGGTAACTGTCTAATTCAAGTGCAGAAAATCTAACTGCAGTGTATGATACTGCTAAGACAGAAGTTACAAATAAAATCTGGAAGGAGTTCAGTTTGCTAGAAAAGCACAACCTCCCCTATGAAACAGTTAGTTAAGCCTTATTTAATCGGGCTTTTCCAAGTACATCTCATTTATTTTCATCTACTTATTAATTTCTTTTCAACACTGGTATCAAAGATTTGCTAGGCCAATAATTATTTTCATTACTTTAGAGTGATAAATGTTTTCCAAAACTTTTTATCATCATACAGAATATTAGCTAACGATAATGATTCTAATATGCTAGTTTCCTGGCCTTTGGTATCTTGCCTTGTTCATGTGCATTATATAAAGATAGTTATTTAATTTGGGATTTCCTGGAAAATAGTTTTCATCATAGCATTATGGAAAAAAATCTGTTATGTGCTTGCAAGTTTCATGAATTTCAGTAAGAGAAAAAATAAGTGATGATGAGCAATGGATAAAATCATACTCTAATACATATAAACTTATGGTAAATGTCTATTTACTAGAGGATATTTCAAGTCTCAGACTTACTTGGCAGCAGCATCTTTTCTCAGCTGTTCGTGTTTCATTAGAAGATTCTTCCTCTCTTGAAAAGCCTTTCTAACTTTATATCCTTTATAGACAGCCTGAATTTTGAAAGCAGCAATGTCCTGTATAGCAGCTATAGACAGAGCCCCATGTTCTAACATGAACTGAATCACTTCGTGGTGTTCACCAAGCAAGGCATAATCAAGTGGAGTATACCTGAAAAAAGAATGCAGAAATTATCACTGAACTAGATTCCTAATCATAGTGTGCATTCATGTTATGAGATTCATCCTGATTTCATATTAAGGCAACTTCCAGTATGAAGACTGCTTAAACACTGTTTTCAGTAGGCCATTGTTCTTATTTTAAATATTATTTTCCTGTCTTGCTCATTGTGCATACCATGATTATGTTTAAGGCTTATTTTAGTTTCCTAACATAGAGGGGGGTAGACAATATTACGTGCCAGATCAAAATCCTCCAAAGCCCTACCCACAGGAGTAACTGCTTTAAGCAAACAATCCTGAAGAAGTTATTAAGGTTCGCATATAGAAATATCATCTAAGTAAAAAGCAAGTTAAAACATATTTTGTGCTATTTACATATGCATTTAAGTTCTGAGGATTTACTGTCAAATCTGGCTTAGCTTCTGTAATAATGACTGAGGACAGTAGAGCTGACCAAGCAAGAGTATTAAACCTGCATTCATGGATAGCATTTCTTTAAAAGCAGTAGGAAGACTTAAGTCTGCTTTCAAATTGACACGGGTGATAAAAGTATTAAATGCCTTTGCTTTTTAATAGTGTCAAAGCTGCCTAAGAACTTTTGAAAAAAATTTCCCCAAATTTCCATTGTCAGTAGAGGAGCAAAATGTGTCTGGCCTCCCTCACCAATACTGAAACATTAGGCAAAGACATTTAGTGACTGAAAATTATCAGTCACAAACCATAATCAACACCATATAATGCAAGATCTTCAAACAGCAAGTGTCAATGCATATAATTGTGAAAATTAGGGCTCTTCTTGATGGTAACTTGCTAGGACACAATACTGGTAAGCAAAGAAAAACAGACAGAAAGAGCACAATTGGACTTGCCACACAGCAATGATTTGATGGAAGGATTAACAGTATCTGAACTGAAGTGTCTTCAGGAATAAAGACAATGACATAACATGAAAATCTGTATGTCAAGGCGTGTTGATAGCATTTAAAGAGATACAGATTTTTTGATAACCCAGGAATGGGTACTTCAGAAAGGGCCTCATTTCAGAAAAACACATTTTTAAAGTACAGCTAGTTTTAAATATTTCAGTTAACAGGTACAAAAGATACTGAAGTATACTTTATGCTGCTAGCATGTATGTACCAAGACAATGTATTATATTATGGATGCCAGTCATGCAGACCCATATTCTTAAATGCGGATTCTCTGACTCCACTAGAACTACCTTAGAAAGTAAAAAATCACCTGAATAGTGGTTTGAATAACCAGACACCACCATTCAAGGCTCCTCATATATACTTCTCACAACCACCCATTACTCAGATGTGTCAGTTCAAAGCCTACTACAAATTTTCTTTTCCACTGGTTATCTCTAAAGCGGATAGCTTTTAAATCAAGCTGGCTTCACAGCAAAACACACACAGAAGACATCAGGCATCAGCTGTTACATGTAATCTGCTGGTCAAGCAGCAGCTAGCCTGGCATCACATGATGCATCCAGGACACACAGCTGGATTATCAAATGCAAAAAACAACTAACTTACCACCCTTCGGACTAGCACTTGATCACAACATGCAAGCAAGTGGGCAACTTAAAATCTTAGATGCAATCTCAGCTCCATCTTTTCACAGGCCAATTTAGTTTTAACTGCTAGGTTTGAATTTTGAACTAGTATCCCATACTGCATTCTAAGAACATGAAGAAGAGAAGCTTCCTTCTGTAGGGGTATTGGAAAAAAATTACTATTTTGTGAAACTGTCACTCAGTAAAAAAACAATTTAATCCAATTACAGATGAACCATATCCACCAGATCATTTTTACTCTCTAACACTTGACTTTCTTTTCCACTTTCCAAACTTCTGCTGTTTTAACAGTAAAACAAGTTTTTGACAATAAAACAAGGTTTTGTAGATGTATACTAAAAGGCAATTGTGCAATTTCTATATGTAACATATTTTAGGAAAATGGTATTTAAAGACGGATTCATCTAGAAATATTGGGGATCTGTTTTGTTCTGCACATGGACTAGTGCTTAAGAGTTGACATTTGGAATGCTGCTAGTTATATTTTGAGTAATCTAGACTTATACATAAGAACATACATTAATGCCAGAAGGGAAACAAAAATAGATACTAACTCAATGACTATAGTAACACCGCAGCTAAGGTCTTTTTCTGATAGTTGAGTATCGTTAGTACATTTCTGCAATGTAAGGAAAGGAACAGCCTTCTTTCTAGCAAAATACTGCCTTTTAATCTTACTTATTAAGAGTAATTTAACTACAGCTGTTTATTTAATTTTCTATCAAAAATTACTAGAGAGAGTATTGGCACTACTTAATTAGGAACTACTTAATGCTTTCATTTGTGTTTCTCACTAAAAAATGAGAACACAGAAAAGGAAGAGAGATCTGAGTGTTTAGAGCAGAGAACAAAAGAGAAATGATGGGGAAAAGAAAGCAATTAAAAACTGGGATAAGCAATGAAGTCTCAAATTTAGCACTTAAATATGGGGTTTAAAAGTCTTTAAATTATTTAAAATGTTGAAATATTCAAATTCATATGACATACTCATCATAGTTTTATTTTTGATTATGACGAGGTCATCTACTCTAAAAAGGCATTATAAATTTCTGCTAACACTAATTATCTTCACAGTCAGGTGACTAATTCAAACTCCACAACCCAAATCACTTTCAAAAAACTATTATTTATGTGTCAATGAAAGACAAAGAAAAGAGGTGCAAATGGTCTCTTTACGATTATAGGAAGATTTTTTTTTAAACAGGCCTTTAGAATAGTTAATCACCAGGTAATTTGTAATCACTATTTTAAAATGTAACACTACATTTCTCCCATTTTCTTTCTTCTCACTGTATTCCGATCAAATAGAAAAGAAAAATTCCAGTCTACACCAACAGCAGCAGAAATGCCTTGTCATCTTTTCATATCCATCGTCAACTTCACATAAATGAAAAAAAAGATCCTTACCATTTGAAATGAGACTAGAATGAGTAAATACTTGCAGAAATATCCATAAGCTCAAGGTTCAAATGTATAAACATTTGAAGTTTAAATTTGCAATGTCTTACTTAAAAGAAAAGACTTTTCACATTAGAAAAGCTACTTACACTGAAGCCTACGGTTATAGCATGTCTTTTACATACAAGGAAGATCATGATTCTGTGAAAATAACTGAACCCTAAACATTTAAATCAACAGGTAGCATTTTTGCTAAATTAGAAAATAACACATTCAAACAAATAATACCTTTCCTCGCTGTTCTCCATATGATTAGGGAAAGCATCAAAACCAAGCAATAACTTTATAGCATCAAGGTAGCCATTGTTACAGAGCCAGTGTAAAGCAGTTCTTCCCTATAGACAATAGAACAGAAAACAAAAATTATCGCCCAAACTCTATCACACCACAATAAAAGTTGCAAATCATACTGTACTTCGATGCTTTTCTGGACATGAAGGACAAACTGATTCTTCTAATTAAACTCTCTTGTTAAAATAAAAGAGTACATCATTTAAAAATGAAATTACCTATTTTTTTCTTTTTAAACTAGATTGCTACACTAGTGCTTTTTTACATAAAGTAGCTGAAAATTAGCATTAGGAGACTAGCTCTACAGTTGATTTCTTTGCAGCTATGCTGCCCTGGTCTGAAGCAGCTCTCAGCAACCTTTGTAATTCAGACTGTTTTCTGGGCTGATCCAAAATACTGTGACAAGACTGAAAAAATTATTAGAAAAATCAAAATCTGATGAAGTTTGTGGAAAGCTTATCAGCTCGGACAAACACAGAAAGACTCCAGTTGTGCTTTCAAAAGCAGCTTGGTTTCAGGACACTCATTTCTCTCACATGAAGCAGAAGTCCAACTCACAGTACACTCAGCACACTAGCTGCACTCTATACAGCTATGATCACTATATGACCACTCTTGGGACTGGGATCACAGAATCACAGTGTGAATACCTCTAGGTCTGTTAATATCAACAAAACATAGGTATTCCACTTCATTTCTAGGGTATGCCTCTGGAAAAAGCATCTTGCTTTTCTGAACTTGAAATTTAGGAAGAAGTTAGTTTAGTTAGAAGGCTGGGTACCATGGAAAAACACAAAAAATGTTCTGAGTCCAGTGCTAACAAGCTGGCCCCTGAACCCCAAGTGCTGTACAGCACGCTGCAGTGTTTCTGTGTGAAAAAGAGGCCTGGAGCTGATGTGGTCACCTGTACTCAGGCTGATGCCATACGAAGCTGGTAGCAGGTTTGGAAAATGTTGCCAGCATACTCTGGAGAACCCATAATAAAAAACACTTTTCCATTACCTGGAATTATCCATGCTCTACAATGAATAGCTAGAGAAAAGTTTAACAAAATAACAAAGAAATCTGTTATATGTTGCACAATTATTCTGGCTCCTAATTTCACTTACTGATTGAATAATGGCACAAGAACATATAAACAAACCAGTGATGGTTGTTTTATTTATTTGTTTGTTTTCACCTGGTAGAGGTACACAGAGACAAATAATTGAAGAAGTTCTTCTGTAATCTCATTTGCAATATCTTACTTGCTCTACCTCACTAATACGTGCTGAAGAAACACACTGCAGACTATAAAATCAGATTCCCACGTCAGTTGTCAATAAGAAACAACAGAAGTTAAGAAATAAGAAGCTTAAAATGACTCCTCATAAGACCACACTTTGATAAGGCAAAGACGAAAATGATAAAGGAAAAATATGTCTTCAATTCATGCTGCATATTAAACTATTATTTTTCATTCGAGACTTAAGAAGTGAAGCTGTGGGGAAAATTATGTCAGGATGTATTTCCTTTCATGATAAACAGAAGCAAAGATGCTCCTATGTCCCAGAGAAAAGAATGACCTTTACATTTATGGTTATTCTTAAGTTAATTAATGAAATAGCCCAGTGAAGGAGAACATACCTCTTTATCCTGAATATTTGGATCTGCATTATTTTCCAGTAACACCACCATGCAGTTAATGTAACCTCCATATGCAGCACACTGCAGAGGTGTTCTACCTGCATAATCCTGCACATTAGGGTTGATTTTATTTTCTATCAAGATTTGGCACACATCAGCATTTCCTCCCAGGGCTGCCCAATGAAGGGGTGAATGGCCATCTTGGTCAACCAAATCTACTCTTGCTCCTCCTGTAACAACAAATAAACATTTGAACATAAGAAGAAAATATTTTTGAATGAAGAGAAAACAAAGACTAAGTTTATGTTCAACCACAACTTTTTGGGAAACTGACAGTTCAGAGAAATACTTCTGAATTGTAACATCATTTCCTAAATCACAAAACCTAAATTGAAATGAATTGGCAATGAAGTAATTTCAGTGAGGGTCAGGCATCTAACAACTCTACAAGCTTCTGAGTATCCTCTCAGATGCTTTAGAAACTTGAGATTTGTCAAATGCCCTTGAAAAATCTAGCTATTGTTTATTTCGGGTCTATTAATTTCAGATGAAATTTAAATTTCTTGATGGCAAAATCGCTTCTGAAAACTAGACTTCAGATGTAACCTCTTTTTAAATCTCTAAAGCAGACAAGATAAAATATTCAGTGTAAGAATGACTTTTGAAAAAAGTTTTACTTTTTTAATTCAAGCATGCTAAGACTCTTTTATGCAGATAATTAATTTCTCTCTTTGTTCTTGTAAGATGCAAAAACTCATTACAAAAATAGAACTCCACAATTACCTAAACTCAAACTAACCATCAACAATGACTGTATGTTATATCATAAAATATTTAATTAATCATAACTCGGATTCTGATAACCAAGCTTCTTGCATCAAAAGCTAGATGCCATAGGGGGTTGGAGGAAGAGCTCAGCAGGAAGTTAAAATACACCCAGCAGATAACAGAGGGAAGCAAACTTTTCAGTAAGAAAGGTTGTTTGACAGAAAACTTTTGATTTGTTAGTCTGGATACTTCACCTGACAATAAATGGGATAATATCCCCTGTAGGAAGGAGACTGCTTCCAGCCTATGTAGAAATTTTCTGTGTGGTTAAAGTGAAAGAATTTTGCATCTAAGATACCACTGCTCTTTTAGTGTATTTCTTAGTTCAGTAGAACTCTTACAATTATCTAAAACTGTGTACATTGTTAAGTCTTATTTCTGTTTACAAATAAAATAGTGTTTCCAAAAACCAATTATGGGAAAATATTAATGATTGAGGATTTTTGATAACTACCTTAATTAAAAATAAACATTCATTTAAGTAGTCAAAAAGTTTCCAAAGACAACTAAAAATGATGTCTCACAGAAGAAAAGAAAGCTTTATGTGGTCTTATTTATTGAAAGAAAAAGAAAGAAGAAGAAAAAAACACCAAAACAATGACTTGTCAGGGGAAGAGGCAGTTGAGAGACTAGAATATACTTGAACAGACTTGAAAAAAAGAGCTGTGGAAAGAACTATCCCTGTTTTGAAAGTTTAGATTTAATTCTTCTAGCCATTTTGCACAGTGCTCTGAAAATCTCTTGTATGTACTAATACTAGTCCACAAAGGGTACTTACAGACAATACCTTCTTTAGAGGAGCAATTTTCTACCCCCATTTTTGCTCAGCAATGCTATTAATTTCACAGCCACACATAAAGGAACATCAGAATTCTGAACGGGTTTGTAAATTTTTAACAGCTGACCTTTAATGAGCGTTTGTATCACTTCTTTGTGTCCCATCTCGCAGGCTCGAAAAAGTGGAGTGTGTTTCATGACATCCAAAGCATCCACCTGTGCATTATGTTCCAACAGCAATTTCACTGTACTGACATGGCCAGAAAGTGCAGCAGCATGTAATGCTGAAAGAATAAAGCGGTAGGAAATAGAAATCACAATACCATGAGCTTTGGAGGTTCACAATTAGAACAGTCAAATTAAAAATTAATTTTGATCATTTCGGTAGAAAAAGCTGCTTTTCAACTGTAAAACTGGAATTGTAGCAAGTGACAGGCAATCATGATCCACATTTCCTTGCTATACAAGCAATAGAGTACAATAAGCAGAAAAACTGTTAGCTCTGAAATATGTTCTTAACTTGCACAAATAGGAATTTTAACCTTAACAGCAGTGAGACTGTCTTATACTGATGTTTTGTGGAAGGTCACCAGCTTTTGCTTAAAAAATTAAGAGATCGTAATATGATCTCCTTCTGCCTCTGTTCCATGGCATTTATTGGACTACCCCAATGGACATGAAGCTGCCTATTTCAAGAGAAATAAAGCTTTCATTATTTCTTCAACATTTTCTTGAAAATGCCATTTTTTTCTTTCAAACAAGCAAAGCTGTCTCAATTAAAACTAACTCAAGATAACAACCCAGCTGTTCTTCCCCTTCCCCCCCCCTCCCTTTTTTTTTTTCAAAGCAATAAATAACACAGAGCTACTTTAGCAGAGTAAGACCACAGAGATAAAGACACGGTGTCTTATGACTGGAGTTACTATCAGCTAACACAGCATCCTACTGGCACTGTCCTCCACAGTTGAGGAAAATGCTGAAATGCCAGTACAGCCAGTTCAGGGTTCTTTCTGAAGGAAAGGCAAACTACAGACAGCAATGAGATTTCAAACAAATGGAGGACATATATTGGTGATTTCACGTACAAAATGATTTCAAAGTGCTTTGGATTATTTTCTATAGTCAGCAATTGAATAAGATAATCTACATTCTCAGGCATACACTGCCTTGTATCTAAACTACTTCATAGATGACAAAATACAAGTAATATAGAATGAAAATACAACAATGTGCAATTCATAAATGTACATCATTTTGTGCCATGCATTCTTATTTCCTCATGACATTTCACAAATACTCAAAGCTGGTGAGGATTCAATCTGCTCAAACAAGCGAGATGTGGGGCTGTAAACAGTACCTACATGTTTCTACTTGTTTAATGTCAAAACAGGCAGGGTCAGGATCCTGCAGAGGTGTGATACAGAAAGGCACACCACAAAGGCCAGCATCAGAAGGAATTGCTTCTTGAACCATATCCAGAGTATTAAACTGCCCAGCTTTTTGTATTTGCCTGCCACTGATACCACTTCATACAGCCCAGCATAACCTGTTACACAGGCGCTACTAAAACATGCAAGTTGTTCACACTGACAGTGAAGCAAATCCAGCAGAAGTGCATTGCCTTAAAACACAGATTCCTAAAATTAGTTACAGTAACTGGACTTGTGATGCAGACAGATGAGGCACTTCCTACAACAAATGGGGTCGTGCCCTGAGCCAATATGAGTAGTGCAGCCTTAATAATTGAAATCCTGCCTTTAGGATGATACTAATGTTCATCTGCTGCAGATAGTGTGGAAACAAAAACATAGGGGCATTCATCACACTCCTGAAAAATATCTGTAAGCAGCAAGATCTGCACTAGCTATGCCAGTGGGTGGCTCTAAGTAGAAAGTTGACAAGAATGAGATTCCCCACCGCTTCGTACATTTGGATGGGCCTGGTTTTCATGTTCTGACCTCACCATAAACTTTAGGTTCTGGTTTTTGTACTGCATTTCTTATGAAACCAAAGGCAGTAAACCACTCAATCAGATGACACATGGGGTGTGTATAACAATACAATAGAAAAAGAGCTGCTGTGTCAGCTTGGCTGGTTCTTCCCCTCTATCACTCATTCTGACGCAGGCATCTTGTTTCGCACTTTGTGCTCAATATTTTCTTGTAAGCCAAATTTTCTGTGATGGAGTCACGGTGACTGAAGAGATTCCTCGGCCAGCTGCTCACAATAGGACCTTTGTTCAGCCGACAGACAGAGCTCTCACCATTGTACACAGTGACGGCAGAGCTATAAAGCTGCCCCTGTAATGCTCCTGCAGCGCTGATCTCTGAAAACAGTGAAATTCCTTTCCCTTGGTGTCATTCTCCTACACAATGAGGAGAGTCTTGATGCTCCCTCAAAGCTCTGGGCTGAATGGAGAGCTTGCTCTTTTTAAGTAAATGCAAAAAGCTACGTTAATGCAACAATATAACTGAGCTTAACTGAGTCCATGCACAGAAGTCAGCAAAACACGAACTTGAACTCTCCTCAGCAACTGTATCCCAGGCACAGAGGCATGTACCCTATTTTCTATTACTATATGGTTTCCTGTTAGAATACAACGTTATTTTCCCTCGCCAAAACTTGGGAAGGATTAAGAATCTTCAGAAAAAATCAGGTCTGGAATCAGAATGTGATTTACCAGTGGGCTTCCTTTTAAGTTTACAGCTCACTATAATAAAGTTCATGCCACTGCACATATTTGCACAATGTTAAAATTCAGATTGCTTGATAGCAAGTGAAGAATGGCCTAGCTCTGAACTTTAAGACTATTAGTGTGCTGTACCCAGTGACAGTTTCAAGTAAATGGAAAATCCATTAACTTCCTTGGATTAAGAGCCCTACAACAAAATCAAGATTAGAAAGTGATTACACATCACTGCTACAAAAGGTGTAAGACTTGAAGATAATACAACCAACCACCTGAATTATTCAAGCATGAAATCCGCAACTGAACTCTGAGCACTGTCTGCAAAGAACAAGCCCCTTTATAAGGAGGTTTTGCACAGTGACTACAACATTACTGCACTTTAAGGTCTGAAATACTGTAATGCATTTAAAAGGGACCCATCACAAAGAAGCAAAACCAGGAGGGACTAATAAAAGTTCAAACGAGTAAAATGGTAGAGTATGTATAAAGTCATCAGACATGAAGACTGAGTTTAGAGATTTTATTTGTCACACTTTTTTTTAACTCAAAAATTACAAACCACCATAACTTGAAAAGACTATTTTTGGTGTGCTGATTTGCAAATAATATTTATACTGGCTGTTTTTCAAATGCCAAACCATGCAACTCTGACATTGCATTTATTTACCATTTTATGTAATTCAAATAATAGAAGCTGTAAGTGTGATCTGAACAGAGAAAAGCTGTTAAACTGTTATTTTTTTTCTTGCTTGGGATACATTGTCACTGAAAGTTCTCTAAATCTAAGCATGCAGCTTAGTCTAGTCTGTATGTGTGAAGCCAAGATAATGCTACCAGAGTATACTCTAAAACAAGGATATTAAAATTCATGTAAACAAATCTTACAGTATACATTCTTGTTTATTCTGATTCCACATTTATAATGTAGTTTTCTTTTCAGGACAAACACTGTCCACACAGAAATGCACCTTCCACTATATTATTTATTCACAGGTGTGTGCTCTATCAGCTTGGTTATCACTTTAGTCCTTATTATGCATAAGTATACATTTTTGCACTTCAAAATTTGTGACTTGGCTGTGACTAGTACAGGGCAATTCATGACCTCCTCTCACATAGGACACCCCTGCAGACCCCTGCATCCAATTTATGCCCAATATAACCACACTCTCCTCTCTTTTTTTATTCAGATGTCATCAGCACACTATATTGCTCTACTAATTTTATTTTATTTCCAACATTGTTGAAAATATATATCCCTCAACACCCATATCTGTCAGAACTGCTACTCTGTTTTTGTTGAAAGTACTACGTAGATACAGTATTTCTACCACAAATTACTTCTTTCATTAGAAAAGATAAATTTACACTTGCTATGGGAAATTTGGAATTTCATGACTTGTGTGTTTGAATTCTGAAACACTGTGTTGCATACTTATCTTTTGCTTTGGGTGGATAATCGGATGATAAACTTGGGCATTATCAAGTTTAACCTCTGGTTTGGACAAAGAAGTGCAATAGCTCTAATCTTTATTACACTATCTCTACACATAGCTATGGTACTTAATCACAGAATATCCTGGGTTGGAGGGGACCCACAAGGATCATCGAGTGCAACTCCTAGGTCCCTAAAGGGCAACCCAAAATCAGACCATGTGTCTGAGAGCATTGTCCAAATGCTTCTTGAACTCTGGCAGGCTCAGTGCCGTGACCACTGCCCCGGGGAGCCTGTTCCAGTGCCC
>VXAA01000610.1:149572-165618 GCA_013399115.1 Anseranas semipalmata
AAAAAAAAAGCCCCCTTGGTTTCACAAGGAAACAGAGGCCTGACAGCTGTGGTATTAACATGCATTGGCCAGTTGCCTCTTGCAGTAGTACTTTTGTATTTGATAAATTGAATGGTTCTCAAAGATACTAAAATTTTACTTGTTTTATGAAAATTAACATGTGGGTAGGCAAGAAAGACCCAAATTAGTACCCCTGTTAAGAAAATTGTGCAATATAAACTATATAACTACATTAATTAGGCACTAGATAACCCTGTTCATAATGGGAGATTATGAATAATACAACTTAGACTGGAGCTCTGAACTTACTAAGCACGGCATAATTCCACTATGACTGACAGGGCAGCGCAAAAAAAGCCTTCTTAAGTTCCAGTGCTTGAGAACTACTTCTACAACACCTATGACCAGCAATTATTAAACTCCTGGCTTTTTTTACTTAGCTCTACTGTATTGGACCTCGCTCTGGACAAAAATTACATATTCTACCAAAGTATGAGAATTAGGCTGTCTGAGAAACCGATTTTCTTTTTTGTCTTTTTTTGTCTGAATACTGAACATTTAAAAATATAGTGTTCATGGGGAATTGTGACAAAAGGTGTTGTCTTTACCCATGCTTTATGAGATAACAGCTACATTTATAATAGAAAATATTAATTAGTTAATCGGTTTCTTGAAGTCAAAGCCTGGTTTGGCTGGTACTGAAGCAGCTGTGCAAATACTTATGGGGTGATTTTACTCTAGATACCTTATAACTGTTTGGATTTTGCTGAAAACAGCCTTAAAAAGCAAAAGCACTAAGTCAAAGGGCCTTTGTTTGTAAAGCAATTTAATTTTTAAACCTATTTTTAATAATATGAAATTAAATACGTTCATATCATTACTAGGAAAACTCTGAATTAAGCTTGTGCTGGCACTGTTTATATGACTTTAAAAACAACTCAAACACTTTGTTACATTGTAAATATTTCAGCAAAATACATTTACTTTACATTTAGGGTATGTGCTACTTACAGCAAAGTTGCTCTGTGCTGCATAATGTAGAGGAGTTGCACCTTGGCTATCAGATGGGATAGTTCCAAACTTATTTCTTTCTAGTAAGAGATGGACAATCTGAGCATGACCTGAGAAGAATGTAGTAAAAACATGTATTTATCAAGCCCGAAAGTTAAACACTTCCCTATAAAAAGAAAAGAAAAGAAAAGAAAATGAGCAGACTTCAACAAATAACATTGTTTGTGTTGTAGCCACAATGGACTAAACACTAAGAGAGTATCATAAGACTTGATATTTGAACCGTTAAGCCTGACATACACCTTCTTCCTAACAGCGTTTCAGTTCCACATTCTGTATCCTCATTTCTGAGGGGTGTCTGTAAATCAGAATGACCTATGAATAGGAATGTGTCACAAGAACTATTTTATACTTCTTTTAAAAGAAAGCATTAGAGCATTTCCTTAAACAAGGAAACCAGCATTAGCTGGTCAGAAAACTGCAATATTAACATTTTAACAAACGAGGTGAATATGTCCAGAAAAAGCTTCTGATGATTCAGCTGAGGCGCTGCATTTGAATTACAGGCTAGTCAGAAGCAGAAAAGTCAGCGCAGACTAATAATGATGTCCATTTGTCCATCATCCAAGTTCGGATTCTTTGGTCGGGTCTTATTCAAACAAAATTTCAAGTGACGATGTATAGCAGAATCTGGAGCACGGTCTACTACCAGCTGCCATATCTGCAATAAACAACAAGCTGACACACATAACTCCTTCCATTAACACAGATTTGAATGTCTTCAGATTAAAATCAGAGAATTTGGGTGGGGCGGGTAAAATTTGTATACAATTCACAGACAGGAAAACAAAGACCCAATATAGCATATTACCATTAAAATCAACTCATCCTTTCATATGCTTTCTTTTGTAGGCATATTCAGCTCACAGAATATCTTAATAACTTGGTATTTTAGAGAAGATACTGTAAGACAAAAAAAAAATACTCTGACTTTACAGGAGCATCTTGTGTGTGAGCAAAACAGTTTATTTTGCAGTTTTTTGCTTTTGCACGACTGATTAACAGATAAATTATGTTAGAATAAATGAAAAACTAGGTAAAGATTTCTACTAGCAATAAACTATTTAATGAAAACAATGACAGTAAGAGAATGTAGCTTTGTAACATATGAATGTAGATTTTAAAAACCTACGAGGTGGAGGGCTAGACAAGCCTTGTTTTGTGGAATAGCACTTTCAGACCTTTTATGTATAGAAGGATTGGAAATGAGAGAAAATGATCAACTTCAGTCAAAAACAATCAATAGCCATTTGGGAATTTATTTTTTTTTCTGAGGGACATGGAACCAATAGCTTTAGGGTGTACAGGGGAGGTTCTTCACTCCTTTCAGCAATTAAGACAAGCCTGGAAGAACACTCTGTCCCTTCCACCAGAAAAACACTAAACAGAAGAGACACAATGTTGCTATGTTCTTCCCATCTCAGGACTATGAGAACTGTATTGAAACAGATGCACTGGAATAACTTGGTTCTGAGTGCAATCCCAGCAGGAAAACCACGGGAATACTGAATCCGGAAAAAAATTGTCTGAACTTTCAGGACACAAATAGAAAAAGGACAACTGAACTCTGTAATCAGGACAGGAGGTCTACCTAAATCATCTATGAGAAAGACTTGAGGGGATTGAAAAAAATGTTGTACTTGGTGCGACAGTAAATAAACTGGTGCAAGGATGGATCTCACTAGGACATTATTTTTTAGATTTTCCCAGGTAAACACTGAAACTCAGTTCTTGAGGTCAAGAACTGTCATATTTCTGTAATATTTTTATTTAGAAGAGATGTAACTTGGCTGACACTTTCACGTACCTTCACAAAATGAGAAATAACAGGAGTGACAATACCATGAGATACAGTCACATGCAAACCATCACCTTTAACAGAATATTTGCGGTTGCATCCCCATACTATTAAAAAACCCCTACTATTAAGGCCATTTAATAACATCTTAGACTCTTTGAGATCTATATACAACAGCCAGTATCTAACCTAAAAAATAACCCTAAAAATTAATCATGATTTATCAGAAGAAGTTCCTTGTGGGCATACGCCACTCAGAGACCTCATCAAGTTCACAAAGCACTCTGGTGATCTTGGCACATCTTCCCCCTTTATCCCACATTGATTAGACAATCCATTTTTCCAACAGACAAAATTCTCTCTTAAACACAATCAATTTCAAAACACGATAAATTTTGCTTCTTGGACAGAAACAAGTGATAATGACTGTTTCTTTGGGAGACTGATCCAAGGACACTTAAAATGTTTCAAACTTCTCTGTGGAAATTCAATATGTTAACTTGAATGCAAATGCAAATTTGAGAACTGTTTTTTTAAAAAACAAACAAACATAATCAAACTACATGCATATTGTCACTGGAGTTGCAGTAACTTGCTCCAGTGAGCAATCTGATTCTTTTATTGGCGTTTTTTGTCAGCAGTGTCCCAAAGGATCATGGGGATGAAGTCTGTTAATAGGGGAATGAGAGTGTTTGAAGATTCCTTCTTTTTATCAAGCACACAATTTATTTTTTTCTTCCTCCACTGAGGAGAATGGAAACAAGGAGGGCAATTTTCAAACTTGTATTATTTTTGTGCCTGTCTTTTTATGAGTCTCATTTTCCTGTATTTAGACTATTTATATTTAATCAGGTTTTTAGCTGTTTTGCAAAGATACAGTTTTGTAACCTGTAAAAGCAAACAGCACAGAATTCACATATGCAACATCATAATTTACAGAGCATCTGAGTCTCAGGCTAGTAGTCTGAACAGAAATAAACTTTACGTGAATAATCAGCAACAGCATAAAATAGGGAAAAAATCTAACTAGATCATGTTTTGGGGAAGAGCTGGAGTAATATTTGCCATTATTTTTTGCCTTTGCAGTAATGTTTCCTTTACTCTCTCATGAGGGCCACCTCATTCAGTGTCTCTTAAAGAGGACATTAGTAGAATTGAGCAAGATTTCCTGATAAGTCAACTCAAACCTGATCTTTTTTCTATTGTTCATAATAACAAAGCAGTATAACATGGAAGAAAAACAATAATGCAGACAGTGATACAAGCCTGGGGACCAGATGGATAGAAAGTAGTTTTGCAGAAATGGACCTGGGGGTCCTGGTGGACAAGCTGAACAGCAGTCAGCCCTGCTGACCAGCACAGGACAACAACTGGGCTGTATTAACAAGAGCATAGCCAGCACGCTGAGGGAAGTTGATTCTTCCCCTCTGCTGAGTACTTGTGAGACTGTATCTGGAGGACTTTGCACAGTTTTTGGCCTTCCAGTACAGGAAAGACATTGACAAACTGGATTGAGTCCAGTGGAGGACCACCAAGACAGTTAGGAGGTTGGACCGTACGACAGATGAAGGGAAGCCAAGAAAGCTGAGTCAGTTCAACTTTCAGAAGAAAAGACTGAGGAGAGATCTCATTTCTACAGCTACCTAAAGGGAGAACACAGAAAAGACGGAGGCAGGCTCTTCTCAAAGGTGCACAGTGTTAGGGAAAGAGGCAATGAATACAATTTGCAACAAGGGAAATCCCAGTTAGATAACTGGGAAAATCTATTTCACCATGGAAGTGGTGAAATATTAGAACAAATGCCCAGAAAGACTGTGGAATCTCCGTGGCTGGAGATACTGAAAACTTGACTGAACCAAGGCCCTAAGGAACCTCAACTAATCAGGCCTGCTGTGAGCAGGGGTTTGCACTGGATGACTTGCTTGTGTGCAGCAAATTGTAGCAGGTAATGGATAAGCCATTTACACAGTAGAAGTTAGACTATGCTTCTAGATTGTCTAGGAACTTCAGGGTGTCTACTTCTGCTGGCAAAGGATAGATACTAGCGGCTTCTAGCAAACTCTAGCACTGCCTTAGGACCCATCAGCTATTCCTTATCAAGGGTTACCTTGACACTTTGCCAGTAGGACACTCTGACCCATCAGACTTCAGCTGACTCCTGCCATTCAACTAGTGTTAGGGAGGGACCTCAATAATGGCCAGGCCTAGGCTTCAGCTCTGAGAAGCAGCAGTTTCCACATCAATGTGCACAGAAGCCTGAACGGACAGGGCTGGAAATTCTGCAGATGACCATGTACAAGCACTCGACAATGGTGGTGATGTGCCACTGGTCATGGTCCCCAGAACCAATTGGAATGATTACCCCTGGCACACAGCAGACTGAACTCCAACAGAGCTCCAGAGAGAGGATGTCATGGTCTGCAGAAAGAGTCCATTGCCTCTTGTTAAGGCTGGAGCAGCAGAAGATGGGGCCCTTGCCTGCAGATGGAGTTCAGTGATTGAAAATCTATGTCACCACATTAAGGAGTTTTGGGAGGAGGAGAGCAGTACTGCTCTCTCCAGGCCAACCAGAGGACTGCACAGATAGATGCACTATTCATGAACAAGCAAAAACTGGCTAGGGATGTGACATTCAGTAGTAGCCTTGGCTGTAGTGATCATGAAATTGTGGAGTTCAAGATCCTGAGGGAAATGAGAAAAGACAGTAGAGGATTACCCTGGACTTCAGGCAAGCAGATTTCAGCTTATGCAGGAAACTGGTAGGTGGGATGCCATGGAGGCAGCTGTGAAGAGAAAAGGAGCTCAGGAATGTCGTCAAGTCTTTAACGACAGCTTCCTCCACACTCAAGAACATTCCAATATTTAAGAAAATAAATAGATACGTCAGAAAACCTGCTTGGCTAAGCATGGAAGTTATGGCAGAGATCAGATGCAAAAAGATGGTATACAGGAGGTGAAAGCAGGAACAGGCTACAAAGGAGGACCTTAAAAACATTGCTTGGGCACACAGGGATGGTGTCAGGAAAGACACAACTCAAATGGAGTTGAGACTTGCAAGGGATATCCCAGCCAATGAGCTGGGTTCTGCCTCTACATTGATAGTAAGAAGCTGAGCAAGGAAAATGTGGGCCTGTTGCTGAATGGCATGGGTGATTTAGTGAGAGCAGACACCGATGAGGTGGAGGTACTCAATGTCTTCTTGTCCTCAGTCTTCCCCAGGAAGGTCTCCCAGGACTCTGTGCTTAGAGAATGTCTCAAGAAGGAGCAGAGCTGCCAGCAATGATTGAGGATTAAGTCAGGGATTGCTTGAGAGAACTCAGCCCAGACAAGTCCATGGGACCAGGTGAGCTGCGTCCAAGGGTGCTGAGAGAACTGACCGATGTCCTTAAAAGGCCACTCTCGAGCATCTTGGAAAGGCCACAGAGATCAGGGCAGGTCCCCAATGATTGGAGGAAAGCAAATGTTGCACGCACCCAACTTCAGAAAGGGCCAGAAGAACAATCTGAGGAACTGCAGACTGGTTGGCCTCACTTCCATCCCTGGGAAACTCATGGAATGAGTCATCCTGGAGCATGCTTCTAGGCACATGAAGGAGATGATGATGACTGGGAACAGTCAGCATGGGTTTACCAAAAGTAAACCATAGCTGACCAATCAGATTGCCTTTAATGATGCAATGGAGGCTTCAGTTGATATATTCAAGGGCAAGGCTGCCATCCACAGACAACATGACAGGCTGAAGGACTGGGCCAACAGAAACCTTGTGAAATTCAGCAAGGACAGATGTGAAGTCCTGCGTTTTGCATCAGGTAAGCAGCTCTGCAGAAAAGGACCTGGCAAACAGCAAGCTGGATATGAGCTAGCAGCATGCCCCAGCAGCAAAGAAGGGTAACAATATTCTGGGTTGCATTAACAGGAGCACAGCCATAGGCAAGTGATTATTCCCCTTTACTCAGCACTTGTTACAACATATCTACAAAACTACATCCATTTTTGAGCTTTCCAGTACACGAAATATGCTTGTAAACTGGAGTGAGTTCACCAGAGGCCGACCAAGATGGTAAGAGTGCTGGAACAGTGCCATGTGCAGAGAGGCTGAGGGAAGGGGACTTGTCCAGACTCATGGAAGGATGAGAGACAACAGGAACAAATTGAAACTAGAGAAATTTCATATGAAAATGAGACATTTTTTTCACCTTGGGGACTGTCAAGCAGTGGAACAGGTTGCCCAAAGAGGCTGTATGGTCTCCATCCTTAAAGGTTTTCAATACCTGCTTGGGTGAAGTCCTGAGCAACCTTTTTTTTCCCTTATTCTCACCAGGGGTGGGGAGTGAGCAAATGTCTGTGTGGTACTTAGCTGCCTGCCAGGTTAAACCACAACACCTGAGTTATTGAATTCCATTCCTCCAATTTCTTTGTACATTGTTTATATGGTTTTCAATCTTACAATACTATTATGCCTGTAATTCCATAGTCAATACATACATTAGACATCAGCATTTCAAAGTGCAACAGAAATAGTCTTTGAACAATTAAATCATAGTGCAAAGAAAACACAATCTCCAAAATCAAGGACTCAGTAAGGTGAATGAACGTACAGTCTCAGCAAGAATCAATCGATAGTCAAAAGCTCTTGAAACTTTAGTATCCTTAGAATTTTTACAGAAGCTCATGAGCTTATCCACTGATTCTTTTACCAGTCAAGATTTTTAATGCCTGATTGGAAGATCAGGCATTAACTTACCAGTCAGGATTTTTAATGCCTTATTGGAAGAGGAGAGGCTGAAATGAAGCCAGAATGATAAGTCACTAGGCTCAAGAAATGGGTTGATGTTGACAAATCATAGTTCGACAAGACTTTTAAGCACTTTGCCATGAGAAAACCACTGAACGAAAGATCTTCATAGTCACTCCTCATCTCATTACAAAGTATTGTAAAGGATTCTACTATTTAAAGGTCTTGTTTTTATAAAATTAACCACATGAATGATTAGTCCTGCTGCAATAGCTTGTCTATGAATGATACAGTGAATGAATTTCATGTGTGACGCTATCTGTGCAACCTCACCCTGGAATTCGTTTTTTCATTCCAGTCAGAGAAGCCACCCCATCACTGGTTATACAGTTTTTCCATAAACACTGCTTTTATCAAGTCATTTACTGTGGAGAATATATCTTCTCCTGTACATCTTCCCTCTAGTGGTTCACAAAGAAGTAGTTCATTGTCTATTTCATTATTAAAGAAGAATCTAGCAAATACTGTAAGCTGAGACATTTAGAAACATCTGTAATTTCATTCAACTGTACCACAAACCTCCCACACTGCGTAATTTGCTCTAGTATCTGTTTCTGCAAATCTTCAGCAATGTTTTCTATATATCTTCCAACAGTATTTGCTGACAAAGGAATGCTCTTTAGCTTGTTGCCATATTGTTTTTCATACATTATTTCATCCATTTTTACCACAGCAGGCAGAAGAAGTGTTTCCCCAGTGGTATGAGGCTTTTTATCTTTTGCTATTAAGCAACAAACAGAAAAAGAGGTTGCCAAAGATTTATCGTTTAGTTTAGTGAAATTTTGTAAAGTACTGGATTGTTTATCACATGACTTGAAACACTGGTGAAAAAATGGTGGAGATTTGTCTTCATGTTCTTGATGCTTAGCTTTTAAATGTCTTCCTAATCATGATGGCTTCATACGACCATTAGCTAATTTCTCAAGGCACTCAAGACAAGGTTCACTGTTAACAATAGTGGATGTCAAGCCGTATTTCAAATAGTCTTACTGACAATTGCTAATTTTTTGGGGCCAACTTCTTGTCAGATCTGATTAGATTGTCATTGTTTACCTCAAAAGGTGGCTGATGGAGAGTCCTAGGAGCAGGAGAAGCTCTGCCATTTTCTTTACGTTTGCTTGTATTGGCATTATCAGTACTATCTGCAGTTACTTTGCAGGAATCCTTTTAAGTCACTTGCCTATTTTATGAGTTGTAGTTCAGTAAAAACTAGATAATATAATCTGTAAAACTACTTAACTGGGTACATGCAAACTGCAATACATCGCAATGTGCTGAAAGCAAATGAATGAGCGAGGACACCATGTTCAACCCCTCTGCATTGTGGAGCACAGACACTTCTCTCAGGGCACCTTGCAAGCAGTACACAACTGTCTGACAGGCAGACCGAGTGAGGGTGCCAGCGACAATTCATACAAAAATTAGTAAGGCTTAGTTTCTTTCTTTATTTATTTTCCTTTTTTTTTTTTTTTTTAAGAACTTCTATTTATATTTATTTTTTATCTGTTATTTTCTTCATGCACCTCAGTGCATTGTCTTGGGTACAGCCTGGGGTGTACACATGCTCCTTTGGAGGCCACTGCTCTAGAGTACCAGATTTTTTTCAGTCCCAGTTTCCTGACAAACTGATTTTTTACCTAAGAACATGCGAAAACATCTCACGTACTCTAATTGTTATTAAATCGTGAATATATATAGCCTGCTGAGGTAATGCATTTTACAATGCTTTGGAGAACCTGAAGCTAAAAAAAACACTCTGCACGCAAACTTCTAATACTGGTCTAGTAGAAACTGAATATTAGTGTTCTATGAGATTAGTTAGCATAATGCAATGCTGGAATTAAATAAAAAACAGATATAAAGATTAAACATCACAATCAATTAATTATTAAATAACTTGAGCATTGTCCAGTTTACCAAGTAAGGCTGCCCAGTGAAGAGGAGTTCGAAACAAGTTGTCATAAGACGTCACATTGCAGCCTTCGTAGGAGGTCAGGACATCAACGACTGCCACATTCCCATCAGCAACAGCAAAATGAAGGGGAGTTCGTCCTTCATAGTCTTGCCAGTTAAGCAGAGATTCTGTAGGTGCAGCTTCCTTTAAAAAAAAAAAAAATAGAAAAATTCAAGAAATACTTAAGATAAAAACTATACACATCTTCTGGAATTTTATTTAAAAACATACTTATTGTACAAGATCTAATTTTCAGTACATACGCTGCAGTTTTGTCAATCTGTGCAAGTGACTCCTTACACTGATCCTTCAAAGACTATCTCAGGTTCTTGTGAAAATAACTAGATCTACTTACTTGATTTTCTAAGTTGAACACGACATATTTATCTAGATATTTTTCTCCTAGGACATTCTCCTTTTTGCACAAGTTAATCTTACAGCTTTCATTATATTATTTTTCTAGCATTTTAAAACTACATGGTTATCCACCAGAGATGTCAAGGTCTCTAGCTGACAGGATAGAAATAAGAGAGACAGTACTTCTAATGGATGTATCTACTTGTAATGAGCTTAATTTTGAACATACAAAATCTATAAAAGTATCATGATTAGTCATTTGATCATATAACAGGAATTAATAGATATAATTTGAAGTTTCACCACATTTTCTTTAAAAATATGCTGAATTACTTTCACGTAAGGCATATAGGTATATGGTTTCATGCTATGATGATTTCTTCTCATCAGCTAAACACATTGCTCCTCTCGACTTTCTCTCTCAGGCAAAAGAACAGGTACAAATGAACATCATTTTAGCACTGCAGAGATCTCCAATTGGAGAACATGATAAAGCCCCATGAAATATTAACTTTAAAATTAATTTTCCAGAAAAAAAAGAGGTATCTCTAAAGAAAACAGTAAACCAAGCAATAGAAACTCAGGATGCAGGACACCAAGCACCTAGAGCAGAAGTAGTATGTCAGAACAAGAGCTTAAATAAACCATAGGGAGCAAGTCATTTGTTTTGTCTCCAGCAATTCAAAACAATTTACTTGTGAGTCATGTGAATCTTGTGCAAAAGAGAAAAGGAACACAGTCCTGAGATTTATAAACCATAATGACTTCCAATAGTAGAGTGGGTCTTAAACCATGACAACCAAGAAAAATGATCATCCTGAAAATACTGTGTCACACCATATCCCACAATATGTCTATGAAACAGGAGGGAAAGACTGTGATCAGTGCAGCTTGCTAATGAAACAAAGCAAGTTCCTGATCCCTTTCTCATTAATTGCAACTCTTCCTATAGGCTTTATGAAGTACACAAATACATCATAAGATCACTTGTATTTGCATTATTTGAAATTCAGTATTACATAGAAACCTAACACCTAATACTGAGAATGATAAATCAAGCAGCAAAAAGTCAGGGTACGGTTTCTACCCCAATATTAATCTACCAAGTTTGTACATTCTACATATTCTATTTAATAGATAAAAAATAAATACCTTTGGAGTTAAAGTTAGTCACATTTCTTAAGTGCAATCTGACTACATTAATACTGCAGTAGTAACCTCATCTGCAATGCCCTGATTCTTTGTACCTTACTGTCTTACTTTCTGAAAATGTCAACGTAAACTTCCTAATATTAGACTAATTTTTCTAAAGTTAAACATTTACAAGCTTTCTACACTGCATGGAACCACTATTTATGCTCCCCATCTTACATATCTAAAAAATCTGATGCTGCCATTTTTTATATTAGTAGTATTAGCCATGTTTTGGTAGACAAAAAAAAATTAACATACTTGAAACATATTGTAGTTCATTACCATATCTAGCCACTAGCACAACAGATGATCTATTAAAAACATAAGAAGTTGATAAATGTGAATCTCTAACTAAAAATAAAATTGAAGTTAAAGTTGTTACGGGCACAAACCACAGTAATCAAAGCGTGAATAACACGATTCTAATAAACATTCATCTGAGCCATTACAGTGAAAAGTCAAGTCTTGTGCTCTTCCCTAGCTTTAGTACTGCTCAAGAGAAAGCTGCTGTTATGCTTATTTTCTGTCTATTCAATCTGCTCAGCAGGGGGAGTACAGAGCCCACTGCAAGAAAATCAGAAGTGATCTTTGAGAATCACTTAAGAATGACTACAAATGAATGAAGATATGCACAGCTCTAACTGCACCAGAGGAAAACCTGTTTGAACAAAACGGGCAAAGAATTCTTCTTCTATTTACCTATAATAAATTGATGTAAACTAGAAGGCTAACTTTTGAACCTTCCAAAGCACAAGGACATATTAAATGACCCCTAAAACTCCTCGCTGAAAACCACTGATGTTCCACAGAACTTATCCCCATAACCTACGGCGTTACTTTTCCAAAATGATAAAGCGTCTTTTAATGATAAAGTCACTATTTACATCCTAGTCTAAAAGTATCCATGTTCTGAACTTTTTGGCCACTTGAACAAAAATTTTGGAGGCCTCTTTTTGCCCACATTCAAGAGCATAATTTCTTTGCAATATAAGTGATTTAATCTGTAAAACTAGCCACAATGGAACTGTCACATTACATTAATATCTTAAGCACAATACACAGAAGAAACAGAAGCTACACATTTTCTGCAGCAATTAGAACAATGGAATTCTAGGCAACAAAGGAAAGTGTTGTATAAATAAATGTCATGTCTCTTACCATGAAGAATAAACAAAGAGAAGAGATACAAAACAGAGATAGAGTACTAAGCAGTTGCTTCCATCATATTAATGGAACCTTATTCTGTTCTTTTCTCCTTAAATCTTCCCAACGTTTCTCATGTAACCAAGCACTGCTGAATCTGGAAAGGTGGAAAAGGAAGTTGACCATGAGAGGATCTCCAGATTACAGTTTCTCTCTATTTTTTTACAGGTTTACTTTCTAAAAATGTCATTGGTTCCATTTTCACTGTATTTCATGGATCTCAATATTTCAGTTGTGTGTAACTGCCACCACTGCAAACTGAACTTACTTTTTCAGCATTCAGTTGAGCTCTTTTCATTACTATTTTTTACAATCCCAATGGGCTAAGTACTGTACAAACATGAAACAGAATGACAATCCTTACTACGAATTTAAAAACAGGAGACAAAAAATGGATACATACACAGATGTCAGAGCACAGAAAATCAAGACTATTTCACAGTATCACAGACTGTGGTCTCAATGAAACCAGCAGCTTAACTTTTGTCAAGGTTTTGTAAAGCAGCACTAGACAATTCTGAGTAGGACAGTGGAGAAAAATAATTTCCTATGGAATTCTTCCACAACTTTAAAGATAACATGACAGAAACAACAGCAATGTTATTTTTCATAACTTAGTCAACACACTAAGACTGCCAATGCAGATTGACCAGCAGCAGACATCAATATTCGACTGCTATCTGAGCAACAGCACGTAGCTTACAGCTTATAGCACTCTATCATGAAAGCAAAGACAAAAGTTTGTGTTGGATGTGACAAAAAACAGAGAGGCAACAGTAACATTGTCAGAGTCACAGGCCTTTTGTACTATCACTTCAAGACTGTTCTGGTGAATTCAGAAATGCCATTATGTAAGTTAAGACACAAGATGACAGAAATTTTAACTGTATGTGTGCATACATTAGAAAAATAAAGAAAGAATTTGAAAGACTACAGAGACAACCTGGATGTGAAGACCTGGGAGGAATGAGAACCGAAGGTAATGCTTGGGCAATAGATCTGGAGCTGGGTGATAGGCTGAAAAGTAACTAAGAAAGCAGGGGAGGATTGTGAGCTCTGCTTTAGCTGTGTTGACTTAATGCTGCTAGGTAGGTATCTATAAAGATAAGAAAAACACTTCGATTTGGAGAGATAAGATCACACTAAAGGGTTAAACTCAGAGGCACCACCAAAAAAAACAAAAAGGGTATTTATATTTAACAACAAATTCAATCAACAGATAGATTACCTGGTAACAATGTTTCTGTATCATCGACTTTTACAGCATGTCCTGTAAGCTAAATTAACTTTTTCATTTAAACTTGTAACATCTTACTCCCGTCAATAAGCTTATAACTACGTGGAACATAAACAATTCAGCTGACGCACAAAAAAGACTAGAGAGAAACAAGAACAAGCTCTTTTAGCTGTTGGGGGTGGGAACTGCCCATGGTCAGGATTCTGGATTACCTACAGAGAATCTTTGCGAACACCTTCAGAAAGAAGATAAATATTTTGGAACTTTTGTAGTGTGCCTGGCTGGGATGCAGTTAACTTTCTTCATAGCGGTAGGTATGGTGCTGGGCTTTGTGTCAGCGTCTAAAATAGTGTTGACAACACATCAAGGCATGGCTATTACTTAGCACTGCTTGCACAGCGACGAGGCTTTCTCCCTTTCACACTCTGCCCTGCTCCCCACCTCCTCCCAGCGAGGAGGCTGGGGGTGAACAAGAGGCTGGGAGGGGACACAGCCGGGACATCTGACCCCAATTCCTTACCATATAACATCGTGCTCAGCAATAAAGGCTCAGGGAAAGAAGAAGGAAGGGGAGATTTCATGGTTATACCGTTTGCCTTCCCAAGCAACCGTCAGGCATGCTGAAGGCCTGCTTTCCAGGAAGTGGCTAACATCTACCTGCTGATGGGACGTAATGAATAAATTCCTTTTTTGGCTTTGCTTGAGCATGTAGCTTTTGTTTTCCCTACTCAGCTGTCATTATCTTGATCCATGAGTCTTCCTCCCATTTTCCTCTGTCTCACAGGAGGGGAGTGAGCCAGGGGTTGTGTGGGTGTTTGGCTGTTGGCTGGGGCCAATCCACTGTGACTTTTAAAAACATTTATCCTGACTAGCTAAAGTTTGGAAAAGTCTAAATTTTAATCCAGCAATCCATATCTGCTTTCAGCAAATTTATTTCTCTAGTGTGGCAGAGAAGTAGGTATATATAAACTAAAGCTAGTTTAATCCTGTTTGTAACAATTTATTGCACAACTCAGTGGAAATCACAAATATTTTGAATAAACAGAAGTAATACAGACTGGGAATTTGTCAAAAATATTTTTATAGTTAAAAAAAAATCAAAGATTTTCAATGTGATTTGGAAAAAAAAAACAACACAAATTTTCATATGCCACAGGTAAGTTCTCAACTTGCAATGTAATCAGACAAACAGACATGGAAGTCATTATAGTTAGCTTACAACCAATGTGCAGCTAGTTCTGAAAGTCATTTGAAAGACAGAGGTATAGGGAGATTGTTGTCATAGGAAAGGAAAATTTAACCGGGACTTCTATATCTTTCCATGTTAGTGAAGTTCAGAGATTTTACAAAGAACAAAAATCAAGGTAGAAATCATGCTAAGGGCATGATTTCAATGTACTCATTAGAGCAGTGTAGGAAGTGAAACTAGAAAATCTGCTGTTGAAGATTATTTAATCTGTACAGAAAAATATTCTGAAAGTCTCTCAATAAACTGATCAAGGGCTGACTGATGACTGATCAACCGTTTCCTAGAATTCTGCCTCAAAAGACAAGATTTGATATTTCAGTGCAATTAGCTAAAAATGAACTTTCAAATAATGAAGACAAGACACACAACAGAGAATTCACTGTGCAAGATGCAACTGAGATGAGTAATATGACCTGGACATTTTAACTAGAACTTGCAATCCCCTCCACCCCACCCCCCAAAAAATGAAGAGTTAAACTCATCGAGCTAATTTAGAAGAATGTACATAACCCATGATTTAGAGCAAAGATATTCACCTACAGAACTGAGAAGAAACTCCCTTCAATATAGCAAAAATATCAAACATGACTTCTTACAAAATTCTGGATATTTGAAAAAGCAAATGATTTAATTCTCAGAGAGCCAGTGGACTCAAAATGAAAATTTTCAAGAGAACAAGAAATGTTTCTATCACATTAAAGTAATGAATAGCAAAAAGACATAACAAATTTTCTTACCAGAATACATTTCACTGTGTGAATTGCACTAGGGTCTTTGTTGTTAGCTGCCCAGTGAAGTGGGATTTTTCCTTCGATATCAGGGATTCCAATATTTGAATCATGTTTTATGAGAAGTTTCACATGCTCTGGGTTATTGTAGTAGGCGCTCCAATGCAATGCAGTTTGCTGGAACACAACATTCACAAGTTTTACAAACATGGTGAAAAATAAATGCACGATGAAAATTAAAGTTTGTTAGAATGTGAAATATGATTTAATTATATTTTCACAGAATGAAAGAATACTTGAGGTTGAAAGGGACCTCTGGAGATCACCTAGTCCAACTCTCCTGCTCAAAGCAGGTTCAGTCAGAACACGTTGATCAGGACACTGTCCAGTCAGATTTGGAATATCTCCACAACCTCTCTGGACAACCTGTTCCAGTGTTTGACCTCCTTCATGGTGGGGG
>VXAA01000610.1:165628-194324 GCA_013399115.1 Anseranas semipalmata
GGGGGGAGGGGAAGAAAAAAAAAAAAGTGTTTTCTCGTGTTTTTGAGTATCCGTTTTGATATTTCTTGAACGTCAGCTCGTGCCCATTGCCTTTTGTCTGTTCACTGAACACCACTCAGAAGAGTCTGGCTCCATTTTCTTTACTGCCTCCCATCAGCTATTTACACACATTCGTAAAATCCCCCCTGAACCTTCTCTTCTTCAGGCTAAACAGTCCCAGCTCTCTCAGCCTCTCCTTTTTGTCAGATGCTTCAATCTGTTAATCATCTTTGAGGCTTACCACTGGACTTCCTCCAGTATGCCCATGCCCTTCTTGTACTGGAGTGCCCAGAACTAGATACAGCATTCCATATGTGGTGTCACTAGCGCTGACCAAAGGGGAAGGATCACCTCCTTCTACCTGTTGGTGATGCTCTATTTAATGCAGCCCAGGATGTTGCTGCCCTTCTTTGCCACAAAGTCACACTGCTGACTTACTGTCTACTTGAAGTCTACCGGAACTGCCAGGCCTTTTTCTGCCAGGATAAAGATAACAGTCCTGTATTTTTCAAGTATGTAACAGGCTCTCAATACTGGTCTCTGGTAAGGGACATTCTATACACATAATAGGCATTAATCCCAGGTAAAATAAGCTTTAACCAATGGTATACAATCATTGTTCTATTATACTTCAATAAAAAGGACTGACAGAAAACGGAACACAAGTACCTAGGGTGAATGACAACTTGGAATCACTGGAAAACAGGCTTTAAAAAAACCTGAACAAGAGGCCCATATACCTAAGTAAAGAGTAGTTACTCTCAGATCTTTGCTACTGAGGCTTGAATCAGGTCTAAGCCACACCATCTTACATGACACACACATTGAGAAGTTCTTATGCTTGGGATATAAGTATTTCTCGTAGAAGATTGTTTTGTATGAGGATCTCTCGGGCTGTGGCAAGATAATACTATCCATGGTACTTAGCCAGCCAACAGGGCAATGTAACTGGGTGCAGCAATTTCAGGCCCGGAGAAAATATTGGATCTTGGTATCAAGCAATCATGTCCAAGTTAGAATAATCACCTAAAGCAGGTCTCAACACCAGAGCTGCACTACACAGAACTGCAGTGATTAGTTTGGTCTCTCTTAAATTTAGAAGAAATCTCTTGGAATGATAGAAATTAATGGAAAAACGTATATAAAGATTACTTTCTACTAGAGGAAGATGGCACTGAATATTGACACTGGACCTGGATTCATCTTGAACAAAAGGTTTCAACATTGTCCTTGATGACTCAGAATTCTATAGGTTGAGTATTACTGAATCTAATCTATATTGACCAATGGCAGTCCAATAAAACATCAAAAGGCAATCCATGTTCCTACTGCTAATATCCAATTGCCAGTGGCTTTTTACAAGTGTTATCAATGGTCATAATTACATAAGCAAACCAATGGGGTTTTTTAAGCAGTAAAATGTTAGTATATTAACAAGTAATTTATTGATCAGACACATCTCTCCCAACTGCCAAGTAGTAGAGGCTTGCAAGAAGCAGAATGAATTTTATTTCCCCATCCCTCTTCCCTTACCCTCATCCCAGCAAAATATCACATGGCACTTTGATTTGAAAATGGAGAGAAATAACTGCTGCAGGACATTTGTGTCTAAGAGTGTGCTACCCTGGATGAGCATTCTTGAACAGTGAGATAGAATGTATGAGTTCGCTAGCCTATCCTTAATGGCTCTGTAAAGTAGGAAGGCAAAAAGGAGCTTATTCTTTGTGTTTGTTGCTTTAAGTTGTTAGCCTTGAACCATGGTAACATAATATGATACTGCAACCTTTTTGTCACTTGGTAGTTCACTGAAAAAGAGCTCATTCTAAGGCATAACTAGAGGGGCTTCAAGAAAAGGTCTGAAAACTTACACTGCATACAATTACACACAGCCTAGCACCATAAAGCATGTTCAAACCAGCATAGCCTGTCAGGATTTGAACTGAAAATCTTCTAGCAGTAGAAATTTGTAAGAAGTTAACATATACTATTTCTTAGGCCAAGCTGATCAGTATCACTAGAAATTGATACACGCTATGAACACAGAAACTTTTGATTACCAAGAGACCAAAGCAGTCTTTTTTACTGGCTGCTCTCACTTACAGCCTGCTTTTCAGCCAACTGCCTATACATAAATAAAAGATAGTTGTTTTCTCTCATGTTCAGGAATTATATCTGACAATCTTGATCCACGTAGTTGCAGTAAGGGAAATGAATAAGCTATGTGCCCAACAGGGTCAAGCTTGTTGGTCTCTGCCCCCGAGAGTGCCTTTCATCAACCTGAATTCCATCTTTGCTACTGTGACTACTCATGACAGGAACTGGAATAAAAGTGCTCTACATTTGGTGGAAAATCTGGCAATGCTTTAACACTGCTTTGGAAAGCTGCTAAACAAAAGGCAAGGATCCTAAAAGGTTTTGGCTGGTTTCCAGATACCTTTGTTAATTAATTAATGTGGTCAGGAAGTCAGCATGACCTCTCCAGAATGACTGCTGTAATTATAGCCAGGGTTTCCATGATACATGCTAGAATATCCTGGAAGGCAAACAGCTGATTGCTAGGGCACAGCCTGGTTCAACTCCGTTGTCTGGAGGGGACAGGAGATTCATTTGCTGGAAACTGGGCTTGCAGATGTCTTATCCTGCTTCCCTGATGATAGGATATCAGAGTTTATGCAGTAACACCACTAGAAAGTCCAGTCCCCTTCACCTACTTTGTCCTCTTATGACAGAATGAAAACATACTACATGAGCTATGAGTGATGATGTCCACTAAGGCCAGTCTTGCTAAACTGGCATATTGATCATAAGGTGATCCAAGTTCACTTGGTTGGGGCACTGCCACTTGAATGGGGGGTAGACTAGTGCCTGGTGGGAGGAGTTATTGCATGAGTTCCAAGATCACCTACAAACTGTAGGGAGGAGACCTTTCTTCTGAATGCTTAAAAAGCCTCCATCATCAGTAATGGTTGTATCCAATGTCATGCCTACCTTGCCAATGGTAGTTCCATAATTGTTCTTTTTCTTTGTTTTCCTTTTGCTGTCTACATTCACAATGTAGAACTTTCTGTTACCATATCATTGGGGAAAAATTTGTGCTCAGGAAACACTTGTATCTCTGGATTCTTTGAAAGAAGTCTCTTTCAGATTTTAGGATATATAAACTGCTCAAGCGCATGAAATTTGAATCACATATTCCCAAACTAATAAATCAGCAATAAGAATTACTAGAAATCTCTCTACGAAAGACAATACGGTCATCTCCCATACAGAACATGCATCAAGCATGCCAACAAGAGGGATGAATCTGTTTCATTCAAAACCAATGTCGAAACAAAAGAAATCATCTACAGTGTCTGCCAGAACTGAGAACGAGCCCTGTGCCTCCTCATATCCTACCATTCATGCTAATAGAGGTAACTGTTTCACAGCAGTTTTAAGTCATACATCGCTAAGCACTCAACCTTAAGAACCAAATTAATCAGAAAAATCCAGTTACTATACACTAAAAAACTATTCCTTCTTTTAAAACGAATTAGTGTACCATTACTGTGGGCTAGCAATCATCTCTGTAAGAAGAGTAATAATCAATCAGTTATTTAAGAACTGTATCACTTCTAAGCTCCGTGATCTGTTTTGGCTGGTCATTTTAATAATAGTCCTTTTTAACAAGTATCAGTAGATTCTTCCTGAGCATCTCAGAAGTCAGTGCATTTCTGAAGCAGACTGGTAATTCTATTGATATGGTAGAGCATGACTTGACTTTGCAAAGGGCCATCAGCCAACTCATGACAATACATGCGCCATATATAGTGTATAACCACCCACATCATTGTTCAAGAGTGGAATTCAAAATCGTGTCTTTGGATTTCCAGATAGATAATGAAGGCAGATGAATGTCCATTTCACATGTAAAGTTTTCCAAGGAAAGAAGCAAGATAAACCTACTTTATCCACATTCTAACAAGCACCAGATTGTTACAGAAAGACCATAAAACTGATGGAATATTAGTCTAAGTATTCTCAACATGAATGTCAGCGAACTAAGTACAATGAACTTTTACATATTATCATCAGGAAAACATTAGTATTTCTAACGGTGATCACAATAATATCCATGTTAGCCACTTTACAGAGTCAGAAAAATTTTGTTAGTGTACTGAAATAATTTTTCACACAAACTGTTTCATGTAATTCCAATTTCTAAAGCTGCTACAAGTATTGTCTTCAAATAAATAATATTTTTACCTTGTTTCTGTCCTGGGTATCCACTTCTCCAGGTGCCATGTGTTTTAACAGTAAAGCTAAACATTTTGGGCTTTTGTGACGTGTAGTTAGATGTAAGGGTGTCATACCCTCTAAGTCCTTCTGCATCCAGTTTCCTCTACGAGCCAGTAAAAGTTTCATAAAGCGGTAATTTCCCTGGGTAAGGAAAAAATATGATAAATATATTTCAGTTTATTAAACCAAATGATGATACAGTTTAGATATATTTACTGTCGCATCACAGTACTTTGAAAGAAAAAACAGTAACAAAAAAACCACCACCAACAGCAGCTCTAAGCTTTGGAAACCTATAATAAAGATTAAAAAAAAAAACAAACAGTAACTCCCAATTTTACATCTGTTTTCCTATTTGCTATCAGATATATATCTTCTACCAGAGTGTATAAGACCTGGTTCAGTAAGGCAGAAACCTCTGCAATACTGTCAGAGTTTCTCGACAGTTTAATCTCCAGAAACACTACATAAAAACTGAAATAAAATCATTAGATATGGTTTCAGCAAGACAGACAGGCATCAGATGAGGAATAAAACTAAACATGAAGACAGACTACAATTTTCCAAATAAGAGTAAGAAAAATAACATGGAATGATTCAGAGAGAGATAAAACGTACTCATCTGAATGAGTAAACAATACATGGAAAAAAGTGATTGTTTATTACATTTTTAAATAGGTAAGTGTATGTGAGTTTTGACCTACTGTACGCATGATGAATGGATGGGACAGCTAGCCTTGTAACACTCGTTTAAAATACTTAACACTCTGGACTTATTAGGTTTTCAAAAGAAATAATGTGGAAATGCTCCTGTGACTAATAACTGAGGGTGGATCCCCCCCAAAAACAATTTGGTTCTATTTCCAAGTCATCGAAGAAGCCTTTCAAAAACTGAAAATTTAATCATGCAATCATTAAGAAACTGTAGCATATTAAGGTATAATCAGCTTTGATTTGCTGCTGTCCCTTGCTTGGAGGTTATTTGCCATGTAACTGAAATGCTGCAGAGGATATGTTGATGCTTCCACTTCAATACCAAGCCTTCTGGGTGTTTCTGAAACCACTCTCAGTGGTAAGTTCCGATTGAGGACCAGTAATAGACAGCTGGAGTAGTAACTCATTAAAGCAAAACATCCGGATCTAGAAAAGCTTGTGTGATCATGTTTTAAACATCCCCATTCCCCTCTGCCACCTCAACTACTCTAATGAGAAAGGAGCGTGCTGTCTCACAGTTTTGTTCCCTATCTCTCAAGATTTCCCAAAATACCAGTTTTTGCCAATTTCTGCCAATATTGACAGTTAAAGTATCAATTAAGCAAAAATACAATGAAAATAAAAAGCTCAGGAGAGGAGAGAAATTGTACTAATTCCTTCCCCCCACTCAGAGAAAAGCTACAGCATTTGGCCAAGCTTTATTAGACAATGTACACAGGAAAGGTGACACACAGATCAACAGAAGTCATGCCTTCGGATTCATCTGCTTATGGAATTATCTGCAAATTAACATATTCCAGTCTGTTACAATATTTTCACAAATCCTGTATGCTAACTTAGTCCCTTTAGGCTGCCTTTGGAAAAACAATGAAAAAAAAAAAAAAAGGTAGCCATGCAGAAAAGTGGAAGCAATGCTAATGAATGGGGGCAATTCTGTATATCATCAGACTCGGAATTGCGCATCACTTTGTCAGCATAATGGCAGGGCAGAGATGGGCCAAAGGATTCCAGAGGTGCCCACAGTATCCAGTGCCAAGGCATAAAACTATTTCTGTTTCCTTTTTCATAGGGTAGTACAGCAACCTTAAGGACTGGAAGGGCAGATTTCACATATGTTACTGTTCTGGTCTTTGTCTAATAAAACTTGAGCTTTATGCGGGCAGAGTGGATTTCACCAAGTATGCCTAAAATAAATGCATATGAGTTTTTTTCCTGCTACATCATTTTATTTTAAAATACAAAACAGGGAAGAAAATCATGAATGAGCTCAGACAAAATACCCTCTTCGTGCTTCTACAGTTTGTTTTCATTAACCCTTGCTCTTCGGTGAAAGCCCTACAAGAAAAGTCTGCTAAAAACCTTGCCACAAACCCGCCTGAAAATGCAAACTTCTGTTGCCAGAGACAGCATAGCTGCTGTGCTCTTCAACAGCATTCACAGCAAGTTCAGCGAGCAGTGAGCAACTAATTCTTTTTTCTGCTGGGTGTCAGGAGAAGCATAATGTTAGGGTTCTGTCCTTTTAACACACAGACGTGCACCAACGTACGCACTGACGTACAACTGCAGAAGAGCATAACATCTGCACAGCTACTAATCCATGCAGAACACATTCAAAATGAATTAATGATAAATTTCAGAATGAGTTAGGGATAAGAAAACTTCTCATTATTACCATCATATTTTACAGGTAAACATAAGAAGATTTGGAAAACTCATTAAAAAAAGAAAAAAATAGCTAAAATTGCAGTGTATCATGCTGTGGTTGGGAATTAGACTGGGGGAAGACAACACTAAATAACTTGAGAGAATATTAGTCTTGGAAGAAATATAGTTGCTATTCTCCATCACAGAGGATAATACATTTGTTTTGTTTTCAGTATTTCCTAGTCAATGTCCATGCATACATGTGAAAGAAAAAAATTTGATTTTCTCTTGTTGATGGATACTTACTGGAAGATTTACAAATATACTGTGCTTTTAGAATGAATTCAGATGATAAGAAGAGTGAAAGTTAAAAAAAATATATAAAACTAAGGAAACGTGCATTTTTATTATTACAGTTTCTTTCTCTGTACTCTATTTTATTTTTGCTGTTACCATTTTTCCCACAAGTTACTACTATATTATTCTGTTGCACGCTTAGCCACCAACAAATCCCCCTCCTTAGGAAATGAATCTGTAATAAAACCTCTCTTTCTGAAACATGAAAGATTCTGTTTCTTCCAACTGATTTAAGATTTTTTTTTTTTTTAAAACATCACCACAGACAACAACAATGTAAGGACAATGTCCTTTTACATTACTTATTTATAATGATTTTATTCTTACTGTTACTTCCGACTGCTGCTCTTTGCTTTAGTAATACCACAAATATTGCTGTGTTTCTTTCACTTATTGGAAAATAATACTGTCCTTATTAATGACAAAGGAAAAATTCCTTACCTTTGACTGATTACTGCTTAAGTTTATAAATATATAATAGACAAGGGTTGAAGGCAGATTTAATTTAGGTTTTACTAGATGGAAGGGGGAAAAAGTATGCTTAATCTGAAAAGCAGTTACTAGCCTAACTGCTTCATTTTTATAAAATTTTTGTGTATAACAAATCTTTAAGCTTGCTAGCTTTCACTCAGAAAGCACACTTGATTGGCCCAAAGATTCCTGGGCATCATGAAGCATTTTGGGCTGGTCTGTGGTCTCCTAACTCTACTAGTCTCTCTAAAATGATTGTTATACTGTGTGAAAATGTTATGAGCAAACAGGATTAAATATTGGTACAGAAAACTCAGTTCTTGATAGCCAAAGTTTACTATTCCAGTGCTGATTATTAAAATTCCTCCATATCCTACTAAAATTATTTCTAGCCAAAACACTCAACTCTGTATGCAAACTACAGCAGTTTCAGAGAAAAGTTGACAACTAGCTTCAGCATAACACTGTCTGATCAGAAGAAATACTTCTATTTCAAAATTTCAGCCACTTATACTAACTGTGATGGAGTATAAGAGGTGTTGGTAGACAGGTAGTTCAATAAGCTATCATTGCTCTGCAGTCAAGAAATGACTTTGAAGAAAAGTTCTGAACCCCAAGCTTAACAGTTAGGCAGTCAGAAAGACTTTCCTGTCTTGAGTATTTCAATAGAGAAAAGAGCAATGGGAGAAACATCTTAGAATCAATGAATTTGCCAGAATTCAGATTATCCCTGAAATTGAAAAAGTTATCCCCAAAATTGCAAGTTCATTCAGAAAAAAATTGTCTGGTATTTTCATTGAGTCTCTTCCCAGGAACGAGTTTTAGCGGAAAATTTCCAGTGAACTCTGTTCTACCTACTTTTCTAGGCCAATGATATAATGTACATGTTTATTTTTTCATCTATCTAAAGGAGCTTTTTCAACCTAGTTTCTCCCGCCGTCCTGTTGAGGAGGGAGAGTGAGAGAGCAGCTGGGTGGGCACCTGGCCCTGGTCAACCCAACGCATATGATCACCTGAGTGAAGAAGTAAAGAAAAAGCAGGCTCTGTACTAGACCATTGTCCGAAGCAGTTTGGTACTGTGACGTTTAGAACAATCATTAGTTTGGTATTACTGTCAGGAAGGTTTAAATAGCATTACCCACCTCTGCTAGCTGGCTCTCTGGTAGTAGGTAGCACACTTTGCCAACCAACCCAACTATCATAAAAATACAGCCGTGCACATATTTCAGTACTCAAAATGAAAAAGAATTTGGCAGATGTTTTTGTTCCCCACCTGATATCTAGCAGGACAAGAAAGAATTGTTAATGGATTTTTTTTCTTTTAAATTTACCTTTTCAATAAATGTAGATAATGCAATACATTCCAAGACACATTGCTAAAGCCTGAATCTTAGACTAATGCAGAGCTAACAACAAAAAAAAAGAGCTTACGGTAGTTAATTCTGTTTCCTGTGAAAGGTTTCATCCTTCACGTAAGAAAATTCTTCTAGAAGTTTCTTAGCATACAAGAGTGTTAACGTCCTCAGCGGGTGACAAAGCATTCCCTCCTCAGCTGTGAGCTATCGTGCATGTTCCCTCTGAGAACCAGCCAAGCGAACGTGCCAGCAGAGAGGTCACATACAGCACTAAGCTACATTTGGTAGAAGCCTGGCAATGTCACCAACGGATCTCTCCTCTGCTATTGGGAGACAAAAGAACAACAACTGCAAGCTGTACTTACTAGGAACATCTCAATTCCTCTCCTTCGCTTAGCTGGCTAAAATCTGATGCTTTTCTGATTCAGAATTATGAAGAAACTGAGTACAGTTCCTGTAAAATGCATAAGATTTTCTTTCCGTGAAGCGAAAGTCAAATAGGGACATTTAAGGTAACATCATATAAAACAAATAAATGTAAAAAACTGAATTACTGACTGTTGTTTTGTAAAACAAAACACCAACTGAAGTGGAGGAGTCATTATTATCTTAATACCAAGAACGCATATATTGAAGCAGTTTCATCACAGATTTCTCCTGGACATTGATTAAGTAGATAAGGGTCCAAACGCTTTTCCAAACTAGAAATATGACCAAAAGACAGTAGACAAGTACAATTATTAATAGAATGGGAACCAACCCTCTTAATCTCTTAATATTATTTCTCCTTTTACCACTTCCATTTTGTGCAGCTAAAGACTCAGTAAATTGATATCCATCTCCTATACCAGATATGGTTCTGGGAGAAAGGGAAAGAGTAAAGGGAAGTGGAAAATAGTACTATTTCATCTAAATCTGAAATGAATGACAGTGGTTTGAAATCTGGTATGACAGCATATCAGATTCACTGTAGTCTCAATTGCCATTTATTACGTAACAACAGTGAGGAAGGGGGATAGTAAAACTGAATTTTCCAGAATTCCAAATAAAATTCTCCTGGGCACATGAAGGTGATTGACAGTGAGCATTTTGCACAGCAAACGTATTTCACAGACATACAACTTTGCTTTAAAGAGTTACCCTATGTTCTAGAAACATTCTGCTGACATGCAACAAAGCTCTGTGAAAATTTATTTCCTTTCTCTCCCCACAATGTCTTGCTCAGTTAAATTAGTCATTACATTACCCTGTGCTTCTGTGCTCTGACTAACCACTCCTCCTCCTCTGTAGTGTGGATTTACCTCTGAAGTTACACTTTTCATCTACGGATTTAAAAAAATACTACCGAGGCAGAAAAAAACAACACAATTTTCTAATGGGAGAAACAGAGCTGTATGACATAAGGTGGAGTCAGAGGAGTATGTGCACCTCTCCAGGCGTCAAAAGCACACCCACAGATAGGCTACCATCACCTTGTCATCAGTGGGTTAAAAGGGACCGATATGTGGAGAAAACATTGTTTATTTCCCTGTTCATTGCTGAGACCACATTTTCAAAACACATAACGATTCTAATCCATCTGAGATATTCAACATGACTTGAAAGACCGATTTGTAATGATTTATAATGTACTGCACATGAGCTGACTACTGACTGCTACAGCACAACCATGCTGGTGATGATTTAGTTGAACATAAGGGTTGCTAGAGAGCTAGAAAAAAGGCAGCCCAGTATCTCCATATAACTTCCTAGTAGATATGGCATGGGTCATTGAAAAGAACGCCAAGCTGTTAAACTGTGAAGATGCTACTTCTTTGGCTCCAACTCAACATTAGGTAACTGCTTCGCCAGTACCGGGAACAGACGGCTCAAAGGAACATAAAGCAATTTAAAAGCATGAGGTGGTTTTTAAGGGCTCTCCAATGCTGACACAGTCATAAGCCCTGAAGATGGGGTCAGGGCATATACTTGCAGCAGGATAGAAAGAAATACTAGAGCTTCTTAAAAAGAAATTTTTATGTATAAACCACAAATCAGAACCAAAGGTTAAAATTGAGCCTCTAGGTTATGGAATCCAAGCCTCCAGCACCACAGGCAGTAAAGACATCTAATCCTTTTCAACAAATTCCTAGATATTTAAGTGGAGTTAATGTGTTTTTCTCTCCACGTTTCTCTCAGTCTTGTCTTATTTAAGAGTTCCCCTTCTCCCCTCCCCTTTCATTCTTTCTGCCTATGAACATACAGCACAGGTTTTAAAACCTAAACAGGCATTAGTCTTTTTATCTCAATGACAAATGCTAAGCGCTACGTTCCCCTCAAAATACCTCTAGCTGCACTCATTCTAGTTTGAACTCATTTTTTTGAACACAAGCAAGAGACTACATAGCATACCAGAAGAGGTCCCACTAAGTAGCCTACCGAATGGCAGTACTACTTCTCTACTGCTAGTGCAAATGTCTTGTCAGGTATACCCAAGACTGCATTTGCCTCATCGATCGATCCATTAGCACGCTAACATCCTTCTCAGTCATTTTAAAATAAAAGGTTCACAACATACAGAATAAGTTGTTCTGTCCCCCTGCCCCTGCACATGAAACCGCGCTATGGACTATCACACTCCCAGTCATTTCCGTTAGTTTCGGTATTCTTGTACTTCTGGTATTCTGGACATCCAATCCTGTCTTCGACCGATAATAACGCCTTATCTTGTGCCACTCCTAGAGGTCCTCAGAAAAAGTACTGCTTGCGAAGTCAAGCTGGTTAATGAAAAATATTCACTAATAGTAGATTCAAGTGCAACTCTTGGGGAATTCTAATATACTCTTTGCAATCTCATCGTTCCTATTTCAGCAGTATTTGTTTTCAGCTCATTATCAAATTATTCACCATACCTTCCATTTTGTGTCCTAATTTCCCGTTTAACTGCATTTTTCCACCTAACACCACGCAAAACGTTTTCATACAGGCCTAAAAAGGCTATCTGTTGAATTTATGTCTGGAAAATCAGCTAGCAAAATGTCAGGTTAGTCTTGAAAAACCTACTTTTGATACAGTAGTGCACATTTTACCCCATTTTCTATTTATATTTACAAATTTATCGCTTAGAAACTTATTTTAAATCCTTGCATGCTACTGAGGTCAAATAGACTTCTTTTCTCAGCTACTTTCTTCCCTACTTAAAACATTATTTACCAGCATTCAAAAAACCCAAGCAAACACAAAAAACACAAAACTCTGCAATTTTATGATTCCCAAAGAATGTTTCATTGATTAAAATTATTTCTCATCTTGCCCCTTGCTGTTTCTGTACTGTTAAAATGAGACTTGTCAACATCAGATATTAACTATTGACCACCGCTCCTGACAGAAAGAATTGCAGTAACCAAGCCTAGTCAGTGAGTGCACAGAACACTGCATACACGTGGAATACTAAGTCACCACAAAAGCAGGGAGTGCAAAGATCTAGTTGTTTAAAGGAGTGCATTCAAAGAGAACAGAGAAGGAATAAGGCTACAGCAAGTCTACCATCCGTGACAGTACGGATTTCGGATATCTGATAATTATACATTCCACCAGAGTTTAATAATTTATTAGCTTATTAAATTTTGATTTTTGAAATACATTCATTATTAATTAAGCAGCACTTATGTAAAATGCTTTATTACAATTTCCTCAATATTCTTTCATAAAAAGAGAGACCATTTAGCAATCAATAAATCCTCTTCGGAGGAATATAATATATAATTCACTTAATTTTACTCTTTCACAAACAAAACACTACAAAACTAGTATTGTTGAATTAATTGTAAAGTTAAAACAGGTCTGCTTTTCTAATACTATACCAGCCATAGTATGGTTAGTGATTACACTTTTACTGCCTTTAAATATTATTAGTGTTTTAATTTTCCTTTTTAAACTCATAAATCATATTTAAAGTATAGCTGGATGCAAAACAACAGCATGAGAGCAGGAAAACAAATTGTATTATAGCTTATTACCTACATATTCACTAACATATTCACTAACATACACTGTTCATTTGGTTTAGACCCAATCTGGGGGAGAACAAGAGCTGGAAGTGTGCATGGAAATTTAGCATGTTAGGCCACTGATCTGCTCTTCCAAAGAAACACATTCTGCCCCAAATACAATCTTTCATATTCTAAGGTAATGAAAAAGTGAAATAGATTGCTATGTTTTTTTTTCCGCTGTTGTTTTCTGTTTGTCTGTTTTTAAAAACAGACAGATTAGATATTAAGCTTTTTAAACCCAGGACGCCTTAAAAGTAATCAGGATTTATATGGAGTTAAGATGCAATCATAGCACATGTCAAACACAAAATTATCTATACTTCTATACTTTTTTTTTCTTTTTTTAATAGTGACATGTAAGTCTCTAAAGTCAGCATAAATCTACACAGTGACAATTAATAAATTGCATTGAGCACTCACTGGAGCAAAATATGAACGACATGAAAAGCTGTCTCGATTTTAGCTTAAAACCTAAACAGAATATAGCAGCACTATGTTAGCATGCTTTGCCAACAGATTAGCACAGATGCTACAGCTGAAGTTGAGAACAGCACTTTGCTATCAGATGCTTTCAAGAAGCAGTGAAAATCAAAGAGTTTCAACTCCTAAATTGCTAGCTAAGCCATTAAAGGATGAACATATACATGAGCTTCCGCTCTTAAAACAAAAGTGGCAACTGAAGTTAGTCTGCTCATGTTCGCAGACAGTGTAGAAACTGCTGTCTTTGACCTACTCAGTCTTACAGAAGATAATCTTACTACATACATAAACATGCATGCTTATACTTGCTCTTCCTCTTTCCAGCAAGTAAGTGCAGCAGAGAGGATGCTTCACCCCACATAACAACTTCATCACAGATTTTTAAAACCGAGCATTGTAATGTCTTCGGAATGAAAAGGGGTTGTGCAGATGCTAACTGACACTTTCTTTAGAGGTTGTTTCAGCTATTAGCATCCCTTTGAGAAGAAGCACGTTCTCAAAACGCCAGAAACTACTTAGAATGACATGGAGCATATGATGGACTTTGTCATCAACACCTGCCAGTTTTAGTCACTTTTCAGTGAACAAACCAAGCACTTATAAAAGCAGGAGCTGTGACTATCATACTTCTAATTTGATATACATCTATAGAAACAGAATACTGTTCCAGAAGCACAAGAAATTCAAACATCAAAAGAAGTATTTTGATATGCTTATATTATCAGCTAACTGCCAGAAATCTGACAAGAACTCTTCAGAAAAGTTATTAAAATACAGGCTAGCAAGTAAAAATGTTAATTAAATTTCAAATAATTATTTAGAGTTATAAATTAACAACACTTGTGTTTTGAAAAATTATCTGTTTGAAATAGTGAAGCTTCTTGATTTCTAGTACTCCGAAGCCGAATATGACAGCTATTAGCACTGTAAGAACTACACTTTAAACATATATGACTGCACTGTTCTTCCACTCCTTGAATACCACTGCTCATTTTATTTATTTATATATATATATTTTTAACAGTTCTGGGGGAGGGGAAGGAATCAATATAGCTACTTAGAATCTCAATTTCTAGTTAGAGTGAGTAAAGTCACCATTAAAGTGGCAGGCTGTCTCTCTGGTTATCATATACTATATTGCCACATAAGTTCAACACATACAATATTCTTAATTGAGCAAATAAGCTCATGAGCATGTTTATAAAATTTTTAGTAAGTTTTAGTTGCTATATATCAAGAATACAGAAAATTAGAATCAAAGACAAGATCCTAGTAACTTTTTTCCACATCTCTGCCACAATAAGTATGATTTTGATACGCAAACTATGAATAGGTAAGGAATTAGAAACATGGAATCACAGACTGCTTTAGGTTTGAAGGGACTTTAAAGGTCATCTAATTCCAACCCCCCTGCCATGGGCAGGGACACCTCCCACCAGACCAGGTTGCCCAAAGCCCCGTCCAACCTGGCCTTGAACACCTCCAGGGATGGGGCATCCACAGCTTCTCTGGGCAATCTGTTCCAGTGCCTCACCACCCTCATAGGAAAGAATTTCTTCCAAATATCTAAACTAAACCTACCCTCTTTATAGTTCAAGGACATTACCCCTTGTCCTATCCCTACACTCCCCGACAAAGAGTAGCTCTCCAGCTTTCCCGTAGGTACCCTTCAGGTACTGGAAGGCTGCAATGAGGTCTCCCCAGAGCCTTCTCTTCTCCAGGCTGAACAGCCCCAACTCTCTCAGCCTGTCTTCATAGGAGAGGTGCTCCAGCCCTCCGGTCACCTTCATGGCTTTATTCTATCATATTAATCAATAAATGTTAACAGTTGGACTAATCATTCTTCATTAAAACATAGAAGGTATAAAAATATTGTCCCTATTGAATGAAAATACACCAGAAGAGAGGGTGAATAAATTAAAGGATTTCATAAATTTAAAGTAAGGTGATTGTATTCACCACTCTGATTGCACAGTCCTGAAGAACAAATATACTGAAGCGTTTCCATTAAACATAACAGTTATGATGACATTCTCAATCCTTTCAAATACTCCCCTAAACCTTTGGGACATAACGCCTGCTACAATGGGCAAGAATTAGACATTGGAGATTCCTAGCTCCTTCTTTTTGTGCACTACTCACCGTGGTAGTCTAGACTAACTACATTGTAAACAAAGTCAACTGAGGTAGTAGAGACAGAGCCATTTCCTGTTCTCTGGACTCTCTAACCAGCTAGCAGACTACAGTCAAAGATTTGATTTCTACGTGCATCTTCAGTAAAGGTGCTGTGGAGTAACTGAAAATATAGCAAATAGAAAGAATCCATCTCTGAACATGTAAGTGAACTATAATAAGGTAGACTTTATTAATTATAAGAAGTCAAGAGTATTTCTTCTAGCTCTGGAACACCTTCAATCACAGCTGGACCAGTTTAGTTCAACAGAACTTGAAACCAAGTGTTTAGGTAGTTTTGATTTGAGACAAAATAGGCAGTTAACTCCTTGATCAGAAATGTAATTGAAAGTTGCTAAATTATGACTAAAAGAAAATCTTTAGGATTATTGTTTTAGACCTAACCCTTCAGAGTCCTCCACTGAACTACTGCTTTGGAAAAAAAAAATCCGTAAGCTATTTATTATCTCTGCATGGACAAGGACGATGCAACGTCTTCCATCCAACAAACCACTGGAAGATTTAAATATGTCAAGTTATGTTAATCCTTTCAAGTCAACCGTGGCAAAAACACCACTGATTTTGACATTGGGTTTAATCTCAGAAAGTACCTCTTAGCAACTCTGTTAGCAGCATCCTAGTTTCAAAAGTAAAAACACTCAACTGAAGAAAACACCTCAGACAGCTGAATAGCTGAAAAGCTTATTTACCAGTTCCCAGGTTGAACATATTCATCCATCTGGCAAAGCATCCCAGGCAGTACATCAGCCAACAACACCAGTACGACTTGAGACCAGTTCTGACTATCAGACATGTTGACTGAAAGCAAGGCGGTGTCTGAACTTAGAGCACTTCTTCCTAAAGCCTCTTGCAAGATTGGCTTCAGTATCTTGGTTTCCATAGGAATAGACAGAACTATCAACTGGCACACAGCCAGAGGATACAATAGAGAAGAAAACCGACCAGCGTTGTAAAAGCCGAGGTAAAACTGTTTCCCAGCATAAGTTAAAGGAAAATAGGTGCTTATATCTTACAGCTCTCGACCTCATTTATCTATGGTCTGTATAGGCTTTTTCTGTGCACTGTTTCCAGCTCCTCAGCTCTAAATTTTATGGTCTACCTACAGAAATTAGTTGCTTTCGTGTAAAAAACACTTCAAGGATGAAAATGCAATTAGCATTCTAATTTCCAGTTGATCTCTTCTACTTGTTACTGACTCATTTTCCTATAGTGATTTTTTTTTGAAGTCACTCAGGCACAAGTACCCAAAACAGAGTCTCTGGGGATTTACGAGGAAACCTCACACATATCATCCCTATTTACAGCATCACTGCCCACTTCTTCGTGAATAGTCTAAGACCAAGTTTAAAAAAAAAAAAAATAATAAAAAAAAATATATATATAGTATAGTGATTTGAAAGATCTGTCAGCAAGAACTATTCTCCTTCCCCAAAAATGAGTACTAGAAAATATTTTTTACATTCATTTTCTTCATCTTAATGGCTTTAGGTTAAACAGTATTGAACTAAGAGTATTGTTATAAGACTAAGAAAATGCATCTCTGAAATATATTAGTCCTTCCTTTTAAAAACTGCATTTTTCTATACTCACATTCTTCTCCACCCCAGTGAAGTTTTGATTGGCATCCTAATTTATAATATTTTTTCCACTTTTAGTAATCATCTGTACACTTTGCGTAACTACTGATGTTTTGCACGTCTAAGTCTCCTACTGCTTATTTATATGTACATTATTTAATGCCTCCTAAATTGCCAATCTGTTCTAGGAATGTAAGACAAGTTAGGATGGTTGCTCAAAAGTATTGTAGCAAGACAAAAGATCCTTATGCAAAAAATTGTATAAGCACGTACTTTAAGAGGACAAACCTGCATATAGACAGAGTTCATAAGACTTTCCATTCTTCTAGATACATTTCTATGCAATGAACAGTTTTATATCTAAAATCCAATAATAACATTAAAAAGAACTATTATCCATCTCAGAATTCTACATCAAAACGAAGTCTGCATGACAGCTATCAGTTTAGTCAAAGTCCTCACTTTTTATCCAGACTTTGTTCAGTAGTGTTTCATTCTGGAAGCAAACTAAGTGCCATTGCTATTCTGCATTGCTCTCACCAGTACTGTGTCACTATTGCCTTGTATTTTCTTAATTGCATCCCTCTAAGAACTTGCACATGGGATGTCATTACAGACTCCTGGAAGCAACAATGCTTGTAAAATGAAAACTTTGCATAAATAGTCCTTTTTCAGCACATCCTCTCTGATTTTTTTTTGTCATTATGATTTTAGCTACTGTTTTATTTGAAAACAAAGACATGTCTTCTAATTTATTTGCAAACATCTTAAGTCCTATAACAAACCATTATGCGAAATAGTTACAAAACTACATACCAAATTCTATTTTATGAGAAAAGTTCTCCAGCCACGGTGAAATTTCCAGGATTACTACAGAAGCAGACAGATAACCCATATTGCAAATGCCCTGTAATAAATGCAAGTTTACCCTTTCTTTAAATAATTATTGAGACACTTGAGGTTACTTCAGAAACTATGAAATATTTATATCTATATATATAGAGGGAGAGATACTACAGTGAAGTGTGAGATTAAAAAAAAAGAAGTCAGAATCTACTTACAGTGCTGGTAAATAAACCAAAGTCTTAATATGCTACTCAGACTACATCCTAGCAGTGATAAAAGTACTATATTTATTTCTCTCTGCTCGGACTATAGGCAGTTAAAATAATAATTCAACCTTGGCGTTTCTTCAAGTCTTCCCAAATCTGTACCATACTAATAGAACATGGAAAAAAACCATGTTCTATACATATATATATATATTTATTTATATTTAAATGTTCCCATCAGAAGGCTTTACATATACAGATGATAATCATAACAGAAAACACTTAATATTTCAGTAGAAATCATTCCTCATTAATAAAAATTAATAACATTCTTCATTAATTCTTCAACCCTAATTTCTCATTCTTCATTAATAAAAAGCTAGGTAACAGAAAGAGGGTTCCAAACTTGTCTACAAAGAAACCACAAAAGATCATTTTAATACATAAATTAAATGTATATTTTATGAAATGCTGACATTAGCTGTTGCTTTCCAGGAAACAACAGAATTTGCTTACATAGTTTATACATACCCGTTTTGTCTTGAGTGTGATTCACCTAATTCTCTTTAATCAACAATGTAACCTACTGTTTACAGACAAAAAAGAGAGACAAATGAAAAATTAGTGCTCCTGGAGTTTGTGGCTGGCCATAAAATCTGAATTTATTTTTCAAATACCTTCTATAGCAATAGCCTTGGCATGCTGAAGAGATCCTATCTAGTATACTATTGATTCAAATGACAAGCCTGAGCATCAGATTAAGGATGTGTCAGACACCTGATAGAAGATTCCTGGAGAATTCAGCAGAAAGGTGTCCTGTTTCAAAATGATCTATTGCTGGTACTACATTTATTGAAGAATATGTGAGAATATTTAACATAAAACAATTCGCTTAAAAAATAGACAATTAAAACAGAATAAAATTAATAATCAGTGAAAACAAATACCTTCACTCTTTACTATGGAAAACCCCCAAAAAGTCACACCAGAGAGGAATCACCAAACAGCTCACAAAACTGAGCTAAGCCAAAATGATGACCTAATACTAGTCATAGTCCTGTTTTAATTTGTCAGTGACAAATTTAGACGCAAACAGTAAGTGGTTTCTCAGCCCCAACAACAATATTTCTTCTTGTAACCATTAAAGATCAGTCGTGAGGTCAGCTGCAGAGGGGCAATTAATGCAAGAATGATGTTTTGGAAAGGACACTCAAAATGGGAGATGCCTTTGCCTGTAAAGTTATTTTGTAAGATATAAACTTGGCAGCAGTCATCAAGGTCCTGAGAGAAGAGCCGGACAAGTCTCTTGTGCACTGAGGGATGCCACAATGCTAAACATGCAAAAGGAACAGCAATAAGTGAAGCAAAATGAAATCATGAAATATGACTCATAGCATGCCAAGTATAGTACCATGTTTAGTAAGAATCATATTTTTAAGATTCAATCATTATTTTCAAGTTCAAAGGCTAGAGAAACTTTCATCCACCCTTCGAATAAAACAAGATAAGAGAGAGGGTACAGCCACTTGATTACAGTATTTAAAACAGAGCTAGCATTTGAAAAAACAGGATAATTAAGTCAATTTAAAACAGCCAAACATCATGGGATAACATTCTGTTGGGGAAAAAAAAGAATCGCTGCTCATGCCTGCACAAAGTATTCACCTTTGCTGGGCAAAAATTTGCCTAACTGTCCTAAAGCTTGTCTGTATGCTGTTCAGTTTTAGTCTGCCTTCCTAACAAAACCTCTGAGTTTAAGCTATGCAGTAATATTTTGGGGGGCCTTAAATGGTCACTTAAGATGTTTTTTTCTTAGGACAGGATCACTTTACTGTCTTATTCACTGATATCAGCCTGAAAAGTTATTGCTACAGAAAAGGACCTACAAAAGATCAGATAAAGTAACAGTGTGGAAGTTGTCAGCCCAGATGCTCTTCTAAATTTTACTCACAAAAGTACGACCGTGAATTTGATAGATGAAAATAAAGTAATTCTACCAGCTGGCTGTATAGACATTTAAGATATCATTCCATATGCTATACAGAATCAGTTCCTTTTTGCTGGGGTTTGAACACAAGGAGAGCTTCTCAATGTTCTACCATCATGGTTTGCACTTGATCCTTGTTTTCAAAATCTTTTAGAAAAAAAAACTGCACTTGGAGACTTTTTCTTTTCTTATTATTTTTTAAATGAAATCTGAAACACTTGAGATCAAGACCACTCAACTGAGGCACTAGTATGATAATACCTATTTGGGGCCTGAAAATATCCTCTTTGGCAGACTGGATTGTGAAAGCTTATTTCAGGCACAGGAAACATGGTAAAAGAAGATATAAAGCCAAACCAAGACAGGGAGAAGATTAACCGAGCAAGAAGCAGATCAGAGATGTAGAGAAGTGAACTTATATCGTGCTAGAAAATGAGAGGGAAGAGTTTGTACAATGAAAATAAGCCAATTAGGTTAATAAAAATAGCAGTGACATTGCAGGAGAAGAAGAGAAAGAAAACAACACTAATAGTGATGTTCTGGTTAGACTAAGAAGGGGACAAAATGGGGAAACTGCAGATCATTGCCATGGCAAGGCAATATACTGGAAAAAAAGTACTCAGAAGGGCAAGGATTTCAGTAGCAAGTATTGGGTAAAGCTCTAGAATTTAAGACACTGAATTAAGACACACTTATCGCAATGAATAGAAACTTCACTATTTCGAGGTTATCAGCAGTTAAGGATGTTAGCTCCTTGAAAGAGGTGGCCCGAGATATAAAGGCTAACTTTGGTCAAGTACTACAGACCTCAGGAAAGGTGTGTTACATAGAGAAAAGAGATGCTGCTGTGGTTACAGTTAAGACTTGATTTGAAAACAGCAACACAGTAAGGTAACAAATAAAGAAAGCACTATTCTAGTAATTTTATAAACAAATCCTCCTTTAAAATCTCGTCCTATTTATTCTGGTAAGGTAAGTATTAGTACTGTATATCTTCCGAGACATTAATATGAAAATTATTTGTTTTACTAGCATAGTGGCGCTTTTATTGGATTTATCTTTTTCAGAAGAACACAAATCTTTCTCCAAGAAACAGGCAGAGAACGAGGGAACAAAAGCAACAACAGTAGGAAAATACAGACAAAATTCAACTGACAGTACATTGCAGGACTTGGTAATAGTGCTTATTCCATGTACAGCAGCACTGAAACAATTCCCTACATCTCAAAGAAATGTATTGGTCTGCAGGACTGCCATATCTTTAAAACAAAACATTAATACAAAATGTTCGGTTTCTTTACAGCTCCTGCTAAGTGATTTCCTCCATTGGCAGACATTTTCCTTCTCTATGTCATAATCTTTTGTATTTGTGTTCCCCATCTAAGTAGTTAGCTTGCTTTTTCTCAAGACATAGAACCAGTCTGATTTGGTATCACGCTGCCAAATCTGTTTCACACGAATTCTGTGTGTGTGCCTGTGTAACAGAGAGAAAACGCACATGCTATGCATCCTCATTAACTGGAGAGATATATAATTAAACAAGAAGGGGTTAAAGCGTACATTAGCCTGTTCTACTTTTCTATCTATTACTTTTTTAAAAAGCTTTCATATGTCTTCTTCCTTGTTTCTGAAAGCTAACCATCCCTTCTTCCTTTCAGTACGGCTGACATTTGACAGCTTAACATAGCTGACAGGGTTACCCAACAGCCCACCCTCCCTATTCTCAATCCAATTAGACCTCTAATCCTCCAGATGAAAGGCCCAACTACTCACGTTCCTCATGACAACGACAGCTATTGATTATTTGTCACTACAGCTAACACCCTCTCTGTCGAGGCCACTCTGACAGAAGCAAACCTACCAAATTAGACAGCACTTTATCTGCCCTGGAGGCCAAATGGCACAACAAGTAAAGGCTAATAAATGGTATAAAAATGAACAAATCATAACATTATGACAGGTTGATCGTTGCCAGTAGCTTCACAGCTCAAGCTTGATGCTCTGTTAGACCTGTTCCTTCTCTTTTCTCTTCCACTCATGCTCCAACTTTGACTGAATTAAAGGCCAGAACAATTAAGGCATTTGACCAGCAAAGATAAGCTAGGATAGAACTATCATCAAGGGACACAAATGTCAATAGCAGACTACCGTTTGTCAATAAAAACATTCCAGAGATGCAAATGCTCATGACTCTGCTCTCCACTAGGCTGTACTGATTCCCTTTGTACAGAACTCTTCTCAAACTCATACAGAAACTCTGGAAAAATTAACCCCGGAAAGTCCGGCTTGAGCCAGGAAACATACTCATCAGACAAGGGCATGCATCATTAAAAAGGAATCCCAAACTACATGACAGAGAGATGTTATGGTTACCATTTCAGTTAGTATCTACACAATTTCCCTTTCTTTTTAGTGGGGTGATATAAGCCAGAAATATATGTTTTGAATTTATCGTTAGAAATTTTCTTAAACTGCTTAACAGCAACAAACTTATGTTTCTAGGACAATGTCAATAGGCTCTCACAAGTCACATCGCTCCACGGCACACTAGTAGCAACATCAGCAACATCACTTATTTGTACAGTGGTAGTATCCAAAAGCAGTAACAGTGATCAGAGCCACACTCCCCAAAATGAGACTGTTTAATATAACAAACAACAGGAAATGAACATAAAAAAAAAACAAAAAACAAAAAACACAACCCTGGGAACATTGTTAAGATCTTGCAATTACAGGAATACTGTGAGTAAAAATACACGAGTTCTTGAAACAGCTAAAAAGCAATTAGTACTGCCCTACCATAATTAATCAGTTGATTTCTCAACTCTGACAAAAAGAATATATTTTCCAGTAAGGGACTCCTATACTCCTGAAATTACTTACTAACAATAAAATAATATTAAAATCAAATGACTTTAAGACTTAAATGAAATAAAAACTTCTTTGGTTTAAGCAGATATAAGACATGAATATCTGCTATGCTAATTTGGAAAAATCTACTATTTAACTGAACAAAATGTTACTGTGCAACACCTGGATTTTACAGATGCCCAGAAAACTACATGCAAGGCAATGTAATCCTATTTAAAATACTCTAAACATTGTAAAAAATGTATTTAATAACATATGTGTGTATGTATGTGGTATTTGTCCTCAGACCATTTTAATAAAATATTCTTGCTGATGAATATTTATTGATTCAATCATACACAGATGATTAAAAATATGCATTTCAATGCATAATATCATAATATATGATACTACTTGGTACTTAGTAAGAAATATAAAATATAGATATTAAAATGAATAGTTTGGTGAACAGATCTCTTAAGATTACTCTTGCCCTAAAAAAAAAAAAAAATGAACCTACAGGACATTTAGCTAAGTTGGGTCTCATAAAACTCAGGCAAACTGGTAAAAATACTGAAAAGTTGAAATTGCATATAGTATTTCTAGGAATAAAATTAAATTATTACTATACTGCTCTAAAATCCACTCCAAATATAAATCGCTGAAAAGAGGAGACAACTATTTTGATTTTCAAATGTCTTAGCTTAATTTTGAATATCTTAGTATAACATTTATTAGATATATTTCTATTTACAGTGATAAAAAATGTTTTTAAAACCTTTTAAGGGGGCTTTTTCTTTTTCAAAACTCTACTAGTTCAGAATTCATAAAATTCAATCGTCCTTAAACTACCCGTGCTGAAAGAGACCTCTAGTGGCTCATGCAGCTGAACCCTCCACATCAAGGAGAACTGAGCAAACTCACTCACTAGCAACAGGGAGTCCACCATATTCTCAGCAACTATGAGAACAGCATGAAAAATTCTCTTATTGTTTATGTTAGAAACCTCCTAATTATCATAGGTTATCATATTCACTGCCATGGTCTGTTCTTAGTTGGCAGATTCTAATTCTTTTTAACACATACCTCATTTACAGAGCAAAAGAATATGTACCATTCTCCCAGTTTGATTTTGTCTATTTCATTACAAGTATTTTCATTTGGACTTTTTCCCCCTTTTTCATTTTAAGGGTTTTACATTTCTTTTTCATCTTTAACTATGACAGCTAAAAAAAATTATACTAGAGGACCAGCTGGTGCCAATTATTGAAGAAAAATTACTATGCTTGATTTCTAATCACACCAGCAAAATTTGTAAATGCCTTTGTATAAATATTAGATTTATTAACCCAATGAGTTGTCTCTTCCGTGAGCATTCCTGAGTTTTCTTCTGCAAAACATTTACAATATTTTGTTTATGATTGTTATTCTTGACAAGTGTGAATCTTTTCCATCATTACAGGTCAGAAACAGAAACCATACACCATTATGTTTTTCAAATTGTGTTCCAGGGCATGTGCCTCCCTAAGAATCATACCTGAACATCCTTTACACATTGCAAGAGTTAATCTATTCATCTTCACCAAAATCATAGATATATTTATTCTTTGTTCTACTTTTAAATTAGGTTTGTAACCTCACAACTAGAACAAAATCCTTCAAAATAGGGATGCTACAATGATGGCTGTCTGTCTGAAACCTTATCTTTCAAAAATTCTAATTGCCCAGGCGATTGGAGATCACCACTTCACATGCATGTATGTATTTAAAAGAGAAGCACTACACTTGGTCCATCCCTTTTCACACAAATACACTCTACTAGGTGGTATTTATCTAAACAATCCACAAGTGCCCCTACCGCAAATCCTCTCTTTAAACCTCCCCCATCCACCTTCAACTTTTGCTTCTACTATTCTACATGAGGAAAAACAGTATATTGCTATTACAAATGGCAGTAGATAAAAGCATTCTGTCTACAGCAGGCTATAGAGCAAATCCATCAGATATTTAAAGTATAATGCATTTGAGTGCCTCAGCCAGCTTTATTTGTTCCCTTTCACAATACAATCCTATGCAGAGACAATGATGGACACTACATTTTTGTTGTTGTGCAACATGGGGCATGTCCTTTGATGCACAAAATGACTGCTGGAAAGTAGGTATACTCTGGGAGGCAGCCACAAATTGCAAGCAGTATTTTCAAAACTGTTTTATTAGAACAAGTTTAGTAACCAACAGTTACTAAAATAATTTTTAAAAATCACTTCTACATGTGCCACAGCCTGTAGACATTCATGCGGTATTTATCAGTGCAGCCTGTATAGAGACAGTCTAATCTTTAGCGACTCTGAAATTCTGATCGTGAACTTGAAGTCATAAGAGCTACTCCAGCGTGCAAATTTTTTGCATAATCTTGTCCTAAACTGTGATTTTATACTAACACAAACCCAGAAAGAAATCAGATTCAGATGTCTTAGTATCTGCTGTATGACTGAAACCAGACTTACGATATGACTGCTGGATACCAAATGACTAGAGTAACTTATCACTTAATGAGTAATCAACATGCATGCTCTTGCCCTATTATCAAGGCATGACAAAGCATGTAAGTTGAAAATGTATTGCCTGAAAATATGAGAATCGCATATTCATCTTAAAGTAGTGCCCAAATCAAAGTCTCCATATCAACAAAACTGTTGTCAAGCTTTTACAGAAAGTTGAAGTACCCACAGGAAACTAGGCTCCAATTTATGCTCCAATTATGCTGCTCTGTAATGTTTACCATAACTGACATGGAAGGCCTTCTCTCTTCTTCAGACTCGTGGTGCAATAATGGATGGAGATGTAGAGTTTCTGAAGAAAAATATACAAGACAGTTTTCTGACCATTCACCTAATATCTAGCGTTGCTTATTTCCCAGAACCTCCTCAGACCAACCACTTCTCTCTCTAGCTACATGCAAACGAGCCTACCTGACTAACAATGGTTTCTGCAAGATGCTATCTTGTATTTTTTTTGCGTACAATCCAGTTCCAAACCACCCTGCGTATTTCAGTGGAAAAACAGTCAAATTTGAGATGCTCTGCAGCTATGTTGGGAAGCTGAGCTTCCTTAGAGAAGACCAGTACTTTGATTTCAAGATCACCATTTCATACTTCATTATTTTGCTCACTGATCCTTAAAACAAGACAGGTTTATGCAAAGGCAAATGAAAGTACTAATGAAGTCCAAAGCAGATTTACAGAGACAAGATACTGAAAGAAAGCCATAGCTTTTATTTGTCTCACACACACACACACACACACACACACACACACACACACACACAAACTTCAGATGGCTTTCCTTGTCCTCCCTCAACTCAACTGGATATCGGCTAAATTCCTACCGTAGCATTTTAAGAATATGGTGTCAGAGTTCATCTAGCAAGCTCCAGTCCTGCATCATCTCTGGCCGTTTTATTCTTCTTCCTCAGTGGTGACAGAGCAATATTCTGGGGGACCATATTGTAAATCAGATCTCTGTAACAGTGTGTTTTTTTTCCCCCCCTAATCTTTTCCTATAGTTATTCTAAACCATTTCAATTACCTGGCTTTCAGCACAGATCAACAGCAGCATCAGCACAGCCACATATTTGAAACATATTTGGGAGGATGGAAACTTGTGCTAACCAGGCAGAAAATGAATCATTATTTTGTAGAGCTCGTTTTCTGTTGACTCACCGAACAGGGAGCAGTTCTGCATTTGTGAAAAGTGGGTGGGAGGAAAGGGATGGGCAGGACCACCCCTTTTGATGATAAACAGTAGCTAGATCAGCTTATCTGTAATGTAACACATACAAATCACACACAAGAAACTGTGCTTTCTGTCTGTGAGCATCTTCAGGCTGCATTCACTAGAAAGAAACCTTTGTTTGGGAATGTTAATAAATAAATAAATATATTGGTATCACAGTTACTGTCTGTGGCTTAAACACAAAGGAAACTATAGTCCTACAAGAAAAAAAAATCACCTCTTCTGGCTGGTTGGCTAACTTCATGTTTCATGCTACAGTTTGTTCAGATTTTTCACATTTAGTCAAATTGTACGTTGGCATAAAAAGTATGAAAGAATGAATGTGAAGTTCATTCATGCTTCATGAACCTACATGCACAAAATTAACATATACTCACTGTGAGGTCTCACTTAAGAGGTAGTTTCAGAAAAAGTTACCAGCCTAGGATAAAAAGAACGTGAACTTTCATCTCTGAAAGATACTATGATTATATATTTATATTCCTGGTATAGACTAGGAAAGAAAGAAGTGGATGTGCTCTTTTATTCAGTTCAAATAATGCCTTATGAATGTTTTAAGAGGATCTACACTACATGCTACAGAGGAGCACATTACAGCTCCAGGAAACACATCCTGAAAAAGGTAGTGAGGAAAAAAAAAGTATAAATTGCTCCCAGCAAAACTTCATTCGGCAGTTCTTAATACCAACATCTTTTCCTTGATGAAGAAAGGGGAAATAACATTCCATTTCCGGGGCTCTTGGACTACCCTGACTATACTCATTAGATAAGACTTGGGAAGAATCTTTCACAAAATAAGTGAATTAAATACTACCTTTTACATTTAATTTTCTTCCATGCCCTATCCTTGCCATATCCCTATCCTTTTCTTACTTCCTTCTTTACCTGTATGGTTACTGGTGAACATACAGGAACAACCCATTTTTTCTAGTTTAAGAAAAATTAAGAATCATTAAAATATACATAGCATATATGTAACATATACTTTACACAGAAGTCCTAACTGCATCCTGGACATACTGTTATTTATCAATAACTGTGTCAGCAAAGAATTTATATAACCTACAGAATATTTAATGCTTCTAGATAATGAAAGGCTTATTTTCCCACCGGGGGAGTATTACTGTTCCCAAAACCAAAAATTAATATCCTCCTGACTGTTAAGCAACCTGATAGATTATTTTAAGTGCATATCATTAGCATCCAACAGTAAAACTATTGAATTTTTTCTTCTATCCTTGTTAACACAAAAGGCTGTGCTTGGGGAATTCATAGACATAGTTACTTCCCCAGAGTAAACAGACTGCTAATAAGTGAGCATCCTCTGTGAGAAATTCTGAAAGAAGCAGGCCTGTTTTTTTTCATTTTTTTCTTATATTAAACTGAAATTATTTAATAAAAGATAAATGAAAAAATCATATACAGGCAATTTGGGTACATAGAAACATTTCTGTTCAGAAGTATCACATGTGGGTGTTTTAATTAACTTGCAGTTTAAGAATAGAAGAAAACTGCTACCACAACACTTACAAGTGAAAACAAATGTCTGTAGTTAAACTGCAATCTCAGTACTCGTATCAGTCTCCACAGCATGTTTATTTCATAATAATCTAAATTCTACCCGCTTAAAAGATCTGTACCCACACAGTAATACAATTCCTCAGTGTGAAATTACTGGCAAATTATGTTAATGACTTTACTTCTGTTGCAATTAGTTGCCATTCTAACTCCCAGTAAATGACATACACGTTCATGAAGTCACAACTGTCCTCTGAAACTCCTTTGGCAATCTTCACAGGTGCACTGCTGCAACACTTAGTATCATTTTCTCTTTCTTTAATTTTCTGAAGTGAGTGACTTGACCTCCCCCCCC
>VXAA01000610.1:194360-210254 GCA_013399115.1 Anseranas semipalmata
TAAGGAGCGTGCACTCTTAATATTGCTTGGGACTTGTGTCCATTTTAAACAGAGACATCAAAACATTTTACCTTAATAGTGGAACGGAAGAAAAGCCACAGAAGACCAACCAGGTAACTTACTTTATTTACATGGCCTTCTGCTTACAAAAGACTGAAACAGCTCCATCTTAAGGCTGATGAAGAAAATAAGGACAGTATGAAAGACCACATCGATGAAGATTTGGAAAATTACTTGCTAAAAATGTATGCCTTGCATGCAATTCATTTGTCACAATTTAGATGTCTACAACATCAAAAGCTACATTATTTAGACACCTAAAAGGATGATCGAGCTACCCAAGGTGTCCTAAGGTAGACGTCTATACTTCAGGGTGAATGAATTACACCAAGAAGCACCTACTTCTTTTCATCAACTTAAAAAGTGATCTAGATGACTAGCTCGGGGTTAAATGTCTGCTATACAAATTCCTACATTTACCTGATATTGTTCTCATCCCATCATCTTACAGCTGCATTAATTTCTTTCCTTTTTTTTTTTTTAAGCTCTTTAACAAAGGGGAAACTCATAACAGATATGTAAAGCAAAGGATGGAAGACATCATTAAGAACATAATTATTATCATTAAGCTACCAATCAGCAAAGGTTATCATGTCAATGTATAACCGCAGTTGTTTTCAAAAAGCATTGATATTTCAAGTAGTATTAACAGCTGAAATTTCTGACCCTATCTTATTAACTTCAAGAACTTCCAGCAAAGTAAGCTGTGAGAACATTTAAGCCAAATCTGCTATTAGAGAAAGGTGGCTAGGTGGACCAGTAAGTAAGGGAGTATCCCAACTCTGTTACTTCTTGTGAATAGTCCAGAAAGACATTAATGAAGTCGGAGACAGAGAGATTACAAGAACCCTTTGTTGAGAACCTGATACATCTTCCGAGGTAACTATTGCTTTGTAGATATACTCCAGCGACAGAAGTCATTTGGTCAAAGCGTGGCAAGACAAGGATGACATACTGACTTTGAGTTCTGAGACCTCAGCTTCCTCATTAATTGGTAAAGATGACCCAGATATCAAAACTGCATTAGACAGAGTTGCTGAAGTTATCAGATCACCTTCACTTCTTACCTTTGCCAAAACCTTTGGATCTGAAAGAACACGGAATAGCACGGGTTGGTCTGCCTAGCTATGCTATCAGAAATATTTTTGACAGACACCATAAGCAGCATTTATATCAAGTGCAGAACCTTTGATACTGTTTACTGACGTCCAAAGCAAAACAGAGCTATTGTTTGACACCTCACAGTTCTGAAGGATGGTTTCTAGGACACCTGTGGGACAAGGAAAAGGAAGAACTCTGCATTAATCAAACGAGGAGTTGAATTTTGAACACTGAATGATGTTGTTAGTGTTTTTTCCCCTATTTGAAGGACTGGAAGAGATACTTCTATGACGCAAAATCTTTATACAACAGTAATAACAAACAGGACAGGGAACAAAAGTTATCTGTTATTCTGCAAACAACTGGAAGTACAAAACTTGCAGTCTTAATAAAAGTAAGAGAGCTGGTATGTACATATGTACACACACACATACACACCAGTTACAGCCAGGTTTATAAATCACGTAAGTGTAGTCAGAAGCTAGACATGTAAGTCATGCATGCTATCACATGGTCCAGAAAGGGCAGACAAGACTATACAGTGATAATGGAATGATGTTCCACTTGTACATTTAAGTCCTATCCAACCAGAAACCCATCCTAGAGAAGAAAGGCAATTAGAGTCCAATTCATTGTACTTAATACTGATGATTTATGATTGAATTCCCATGATTACATTCAACATATACAAAATCTGGTAAATAATCAAAAATTCCAAGGAAATTAAACAGACTACCATGTAACAGGAACCACACTGAAGTGGGTGGAGGGAAGAAAGGGAAGGAAAAAAGGAGTCTTAAGTAGACATTTAGGAACTGATTTAAGTAATAATTTTTCCAGAAAATTATAGTCGATTTTAATCATAGGACAACAATTTGAACTGCATCTTTTATGTACAACTTGAAGACAATTGCTACATGGTATATTGTTTTTCTTATCCACAGGCCAGACAAGGTTTGGAGTCGCAAAGCAAGAGGAAACGAAGATGAAGAAAAGCCCTTTTCAATAAACTGCACATCCCAGAATTTGGACAAGCAAATGCAAAGAGGATTTAAAAACAACAACTGTAACAGCCAGGCAGAAAGTCCTTCCCCACTGTCTAGTGCTGTTGAAAATGCTGTTACTCTGGTCTCACAGGTAATCATGAATCTATTTATTGAACGCTCCACATAACAGTTCTCCCCCTCTTCCAAGGGAGAAGTAGTTCTAGTACCTAGAGAGTAAAGTTCCTACTCAGGAAACCTTATTTCATTTTACAGGTATCTGCTCTAGTTGAGAATGTCTGTGTGGAAAAGGGTTTTCTCTTTCCTGCCTCTTCACTTGTTGTATGTAAAAGTCTTCTCTATCCAAAGGAGAAAATGAAAATTAGGAGGCAACTTAAGCGCAATTAGGACTCTGAATCTCCAAGCACTGTCATTCTAAATGTCCTATACTGACAACTAAAATTCAATGGACATTTTGAAAGCCACGTAAACTTGTTTTTGAAGGAACATATGACAGTGACTGACTGATTCACAAAGCTGAACACAACAAAAACTATTGAGTGGCCTTGGTAAAAGCGTAGATTCATGATTAACCAACATTGACAAAATTGTGAGAAATGCACAATCTCATAACATTTCTCTTTTTTCTGCCTGAAGGCTAACTTTCAGTACTGGTTACGAAGAAAATCTCAGCATTCATTTTGGGAAAAAAAAAATTAAACTTTTTTTGCCCTTCTGTAAGTGGATAACAAATGAAAAGTATCAAAAAGGAATAAGAAGAATATAAACCATTAATTAAATAACCAAAACTGTATGGAACATGAAGTTGCTTTGAATTTAAATTTGATGCATTTTACAGAAGGCATTCATGACAGAAATGTGGATATTAAAATGTTAACAAGGCTGAAGACAGAATTTTACACACATTAAATTTTAATTTCGTAAGGTGACAGCAGCAGTAAGTAACTGCTCAGAAGGCACAGAATGCAGTTTTATAGTACAGCTAAGTCAGCCAACTGAAAAGCAGCTGCAAGGACCATCTCCTGGCCACTTTCTGCCACCCTAGCACTATGATAGCACAAGCACTTATGTGGCTATATGGTGAATCACATCTAAAACATTATGCAATAAGTGGGTGACTGCGTAAAATCTTCTGTTAAAATAGCACAAGGTAAAGATGGTACCTCTTTTTTCAGTTGCATTGTCAACTGAAAACACATCTAACATGGTCCAAGTGTCACATGGACCAAATTGACTTTTCATGATTGCAGCATGACATAAAGGAACCAAAGAGCACATACAGTTAATGAATATTATGCTAAGGCAAAATATCTCTTGCCTTGAACAGCTGCAATACAAATATCCACCATATAAACATATAGACAAAGATTTAAACAAGAAAATACATTGTTTAAATGTGCTAAAAATTTATTTTAGAAACCTGGAAAAATTAATTTATAAAAAGTTATATTTTTAATATGATTAAAATGTTCCTTTGCCTAGCAGATCATAAAATATAAAGCCAATATAACCAGGGAAGTATAGTCTCTTACAGCAATTAAAGTCTGACATTTCTCCTCACTAAATACCGTGACCATACCACAGCTGCGTTTATATAAATCTGACTAAAATAAAAACAAAAAATCGTAGAGCACATTAAGAAGTATATTAAACAGTTGAACAATGTGGATGATTTTGAACAGGTGACAAGTTATTAAAAATAGAAGTGGTTTGCTACAAAACTCATGGCAGGCTTCTCTAGCTTGTAACAAAAGACACAGCTGGTCAAAACAACTTCAACTTTTGAACAGTTATGGTTGTAAACACAGTATAAAAGTAATATAGTAAATAAAAAGCTGTTTCTTTCAAGTGTGAGTTTTAATCTTCTCTGTAGACTCTTCTTCATGATTTATGAACTCACTTACGACTAAATTGACAACCCACCTTTACTGTCTTTTTTTCCCTTCTTTCTCTTCCCCTCAGCAGTTTGCTCATTCCACTGCAACTGTAGTTGTGGTGCTAAACACACAAAGTACCGCAGCTCTGAAATTATATTTTAGATTACCTTTTATTGTTGAATTCTTCCCTTAACACCTCTTCACTGCGACAATTTAATTGGACTAGATTATTGACTGAAATTGTAGAAGGAAAAACAAATAGTAATGCATTTCCCTCCTGGTCCTGGCACTGATTTGGTATTCCATGGCTGCGGTATTCTCAGCCACGGCATTAATAATTAACAAAATGTGGCGTTATATCCACTGAAATAAATGGTGACATCCTAAGGAGTATCAGAGTATACAGAATTCAGTCTTAGAACTGGCTATCCCAAAATAGATAAGGCTCATTTCTCCTAGAGTGTATGAGTTCTTAAAAACAGCAGTGAACTCTCTTCAGACAGCTACAAAAAGACTGATTAAATATATATATATAGCCTAGCATTATTGGCCTCTACAATAATGAAAGCCTTTAAAGATACTGGAAGCTTATTCAACACAAGAAAATCTCCTTTATACCTGTTGAGAATGCCTTAAGTTTCTATAATGGCAGAGCACTTCTTACGTAATTACCTTTTGTGCAGCAAGATGGAGAGCAGTTCTGCGGCTACGATCAGCTCTGTTAACATCTGCTCCAGCCTTCAGCAATGCCTCTGCACAGTCCAGCCTGTCCGCCAACACACAGTACATAAGTGGAGTTCTTCCAAACTGGTCCGCTTTATCTTTCAGCTCACAGTTTCCTAAACATAATAATAAATAACAGTAATATAAATCAATTAATTCTATGAGTATCTAACTAAAGTAGTACTTCTTTTTATTAAAGGGTACTTTCAAGTAAAATAGTACTTTTATTATAAATGAACAAGATGATCAAACTAATGGAGTATCACATAAAAACAAAGTTATTACTTTTACCCTGTTTTTTTTTTAACCAATACTTAGAGAACATTTCAAAATACATTGACAGAAAAATGCACATCCAGAAAACACTAACTCCACAAATACACCTACTACCAGTAGGTTTCTGCAGTGGCAGAATTATAAATCATTTTAAAATAGTTATACAGAGTTTGGCTGCAAAGATTACTTAAAAAAATATCAACAGTAAGTAAATCGAAGAGTCCTTCTGAAACATGTAAACACTGTCACTAAAATAAGCTTTGAAGCCTACTCACTGCAGTGTTTATTTGAAAAGCATAAAGATGACAATATTACATCAATACCATTATTTACTTCATAGTGCCTTACGAAAGCAAACTACAAAAATACTTATCGATCTTTCTTGAATTTATATGGTTAGCAAGGCAGCAATTAAGATAAATAAGAAGTCTGAGGTCTCATTAAAAAAAATTATTCACTGTATTCCTATTCACAGTCCAAAAAAATTTACAGCGTGCATCCCCTATTACAAAATGTCATATTTCTATTATGTCACCACATAGAAATTAGCACCTATCTCAGTATCAACTGTTCTACATGTCCCAGTGCTAAATACATCTCCCACATGGGAATGTCATCTACAGTTATTCAAGGAACACTGAATTTTTACAGGTAAGTTATTTTTTCTTTTTAAACATTCCCTTGTTTGCATGATTGTTGATGCTTTGAAAGAACCCCAGCAGAGGAATGCTCTTCTTTACAGAAATCTCCACTCTCCCCAGCATATTATACTTATCTACATATCCAGTAATTGTATTCTTAATTATAATTTCAATTGATTCACCTAGTAGAAGAGTCAAGTGGATTGATACTCCCCTTGATCTATATTTAAAGATTAACATTTGCTCCCTACCAACCGAGCATCTCATAAAAAAAACTCTGTTAAGCATGGTATTACCAGTTACAGCAATCATTCTCTCACTTGCTTCATTTCTGAGTTCCTTTAAAACTGTCAAGTGAATACCAGGTAGTTCTGATGATTCGTTCTGTAATACCTTCTCTTGCTTAGAGATTGTGATTTGCATTGAGAAAAGCCTTTCTGCTTTTCCAAAAAAAATCTTTCAGGAACCCTTCTGAGCTCTTCTGTGAATGCAGATGCAGAAAAATTCATTTTGTTCTTCATCTATGGCTTTGTCTTCTCTGACTGCCCCTTCATCTTGACAATCTACTACAACTACAAGTCATGCTCACATTAAAGCAAGTTTTATAATTAATTTTTATGCCTCTAGCAAATTATTCCTAAAAAAAAAATAATAATAGTAACAAAAAATCTTTTACCTGTATCTATCTTCCTCAGACACAAATTATGCTTTTTGAAAAAAACGTTCTTGCTTTCAACACCCACCCTCACACTGCTGCTTAGCCATGCATACTTCCCCTTGACCTTCCTAAACTTTTTCTTTTGGTAAGTGCTTTTGCATTTGCTTCACGCTGCAAGCAAGGAGTTTACTCTTCAGACTCATCTTTGGATTCTTTTTAGCAAGTGTTTTATTTTAATGTCCTTCACCAATTTTAGAGTTAACATACATATCGGATTGCTGTTGCTTATGCATGTACACTCTGGTCAAAGGTTACAAAATCTCTCTTAGCATTCTGATACAGGTCCTACACAACAGTCAGGATCAACTCAAGAGCTGGTCCTGTTGTGGGTTCACCAAAATCTCACTTGTCAACTCCTTAACGATTTCTAACAATTTAGTTTTAGGATCAGATCCTCAATATGTCATTTACCCAGTACATGAGAGTAACCTTCATTCCTATTGTGCTTCCTGTCAATTCAGCCTCTCCGATCCCCCCTAGCATGTCAGACACATCTCCCTCTGGACAGAGGGACAGCAATAGAATGTTAACATGATAATTTCTTACTTAGACTTGAAATTGAAATCATTAAGAGTTTTTTGTTTTTTTAAGCTTGATTTATATGGCCATTTGTTAATTTCCTTTGAATCCAAGATTTATTTTCTGCTTTAGTTTCTAAACGTGTAATTTCACCTACATGGCTTCCACTGATATATCAGAACACCAAGTATACAGAAAAAACATCATCCACACTGATGCCTTCCCTTCTACAAATCTTACATTCTCACCGTACTATCAATAGTCTAATTTAAAACATGACATCTAGTTCTCCCACCTGATTTTTTAGACTTATACCATTATGTAGAAAAGTGAATATATTTCTTTTAGATTTCTATGCATCTTCAACCTGCTTGAACAGGATGCTATCTTTTCCTACTGTATTATTACACAAGTGAGGATAAAGAACAGCTATGATTCCATCTTCTGTAGATGAGCCACTGGGAACTGTACATACCCTTGAGAGCTTTCCTCCTCTTTTTTTTTTCCCTTTAGAAACTTTCTCATAATGGACATAACAGCCGGGTCTCAGATTTTCAGTAAACAAATGACCAAAATATGTTTTTCTACAGAAGAAAAAAAGATAATAATAAACCAAATAATGGAAAGTTATATTTGTAAACTTATAACGGCAATTTTTTCCAGTGGGGCCAAGTATAAAAGCTACATATGAATTTGGTCTGAACTTTGCTTAGAATGGAGAAGGTAAAGTATTGCATATACCCTATTCATTACTCTTTACATCAAAACAAGACAACAAAAAAGTTTAATTTTATGGCAGCGTATTTAAAAGTAATTTTAAGACTTTTAAAAATATAGTTTGCAATATGTTTCTAAAGGTGAGCTAAAAATAAAAGCTAAGTTGAAGGGTCTTTGGATTATTATTTACATTCTATTATATCTAACTACATTTTGACACAAAAAAATAAATAGGTAATTTTACTAATACTATGTACATAGTTGATACTGTTGTAAAATTCTAATTTTTAAACCAACACTTTTTCAGAAAAAAAACTCTTGTATTTAAATATTCACTTAAGTGTTATCTCAGTTTCATTATTGAAGCCTATAATTCTTTACTTCTGCTTGAAATGACAAGTTGTATTCTTTACTAGGTGCATTAGAAAGCAGTACATAGAAAAGAATAATATCACTTAATTACATGTTCATTAGGAAATAATTCAACATGTAACATGAGTTAAACAAGAATACAAAAACAGAATACACTTTTTTTTTTTATCTTCCTTAACTTTTGCTAGACTTTCATTTCATAGTATTACAATTTCATTGCAAACTGGATGCAGCTTCAAGATAATTCTTTCTTCTATTACTAGTAAAAAAAAGTATTTTAAAATTTATATATTGTGAAGCTGTCGATGTCTCATCTCAATATTTTAGCTAACAGTAAATGCTTTTTTCAAGTTTATACCTTTGCCATTTCACAAAGGATTACACAGAAACATCAAAGCCAGTTATGAACAGCCATGCAGCCCTGTGCAGCCACATACACAAACTGAGTTCCAAAGCACAACCTAACATGGCATCGATCCCAACAAACATTCCAGCTCCTCTAACTGGTGAAGTACAGTCAGATGCTCTTTCAGTATTAGTAGTTCAGCCTGGCAATTCAGACATTACTATATTCCACTGTTCAGTGTTAACACAGCCTCAATGTCTCAAATTTATTGAAGTTGATGGGACTTGCACAATTACATGCATGGTTTTGTATTTCTTCTTAAAAATGTATTTCTTCCAATCAGACACCTGTATATGGTTTATGCTCACATGGCACTTGTTCTTAAATCAGCAGTTAAATCTCAAATTCCGGGCTGCCTTTCTGTTACACGAAGTTACAGGATATACAGAATGTAGAGACTAAAAGAAATGGGTGAAGATACAAATAGCAAAAATGACCTAAAGCTCAAGTACAACCCTGCTGAAATGGATCAACAGACATCTATTTTCCTCTTCAGCTCCCAAACAGCGATGTAGCTGACAAGGGGTTTCCATGACTGCATACAGTGAGTAAAAAAATGAGCAAGACTTTCAAAACTTGTTGCCAGTGATTTGCCTGGTTTTTTAAGGTAAACAAACTGTTTTCAGTTAGCAATAGCTTTCTTTCTTATTATTTTGTTTGCTTGCAAGCCTCTATAGTGCCCTGAGAATGGTAAGAGTCCTGTGGGTACTTCACTGAAAGGGCATCTCTGTGCTCAGGCTAAGAGAGAGGACAAGGACTAGGAGCTACTATATCACCACCAGGTGCTAAGGGGTCTAAGCTTATGAAATGCAATAACCACAACACCTTGTGGACTGCATGGCTGCAGTAAACTACCATTTTCTGTAATAAAGATAGCACAGGTAGCCTTCTAAATATTCACACACAGGTGGAGTTAAAATGTGCTGTGACAAAATTAAATTCTCGTCCACATGGCTGCCTCAGGAAGTTTGTTTGATCCCTCCCTTTTCAGGATCAACACCTTCACCACACCCCACCCAGCTTACACATTTCATAATCTTGTTGCCAACAGAGGTCCCCAACACCATGGAATCGAGTGGCCCAGTTCTGAAATTTAACTCGCATATTCAGACCTCGTTGCTTCCTCACAGTCTACGCAAGCAGTCACATCAGCCACAAACATTTCTATGCATTTTTCATACCATAGCAGAAGTAAGAAAGGATAGGAGGAGGACCTGAATTCTGCTTTATTTTTAAAAGACAGATCATCTCTTGTATCCTGCAGGAATCTTGCCTTTTGTAACATACGACTCAAGGTTTATTCAACCTCCCACACTGCAGAATACAGAAGAGAAAAGCAGAGAAGAGAACCAAACAAAAGCATGCGACTGCATAGTTGCAAGCGAGAATTTATAGTTAACATTTACAATAAAACATCATATCACATATTTAAAAAACTCTTGTATCTGAGTGGCACCTAATAAGGGTTTTAGAATGAGGAGTTGGACTGAATGGACACAAGTATAAATGCGTATTATACATATTTCTGTGTTCTTATGGACAATTAAAACAATTAGATGCATCTCCCCTAAACTCTACATAAAAGTGTTAAATGAAAAATGATCCTCCAAACACAAAAATAACTTTTGCTCCTTTTTTGTCTAAGATTAAAATCATCATACAGATGGGTTTTAACACTGAAGGTATTGTTAATTAAAGACATGCTCAGTGTTGTATAAAAAAAGAAAAGAAAAAAAAAATACTGTCAGGATTCCCCAGAGCCTTAGATCATACAATTCTAAAACAATGTGATACAGTACTAGTCATCTCACTTGGCATATATTGTGCTTTATGGTATTTAACCTATAGGCTGCTTAAAAAGTCCTGCATCATTACTGGTTAACATAAAGGGACAATTTGATCCCAAATCCCTTTTCTCTATGTAAATTTTCTTCTTATCTTTTGTTTTAGTCTATTTATGCTCTTTAATTGGTACAGAATGTCAAAAAAAAAAAAAACATAGTATCTAATGCACACTGTATTATTTCAAACACCTGCTCCTCTAAAATTACAGGTTACTGGTGGGGGGGCACAACAGATTACATGTGTGTCCATATTCATGAATTACAGGAAAATACAGTGTATATTTTTGTATACAGTCACACGTGCTCCATCAAGCTGCAGCAGGTGGGAAAAGGAGTAACTATCAAACAGGTGAGAGAGGCTGCTATTTTCGTAAGAAACTGTTTAATCAAACTCTGTGCCCCTCCTGTGTGAGTTCTCCCTCTTCAGTTGCTAAAAGAGGAAAATAATGAATTTATTCCCTCCCTAAAAGAAGGAGAAAGCGAGGCTTTATCTTACTGGATATACTGCTATCGGCATAACCCGATGCAAAGGCTAGCTGTTAGCAGCATGTTGTTAAGCAATCCAGCATACGCACACAACCCTGATGCACTGTCCTGAATTATATGATGCTGCTAAGTGCAGTCATGGAACTCGGTGAGTAACGCCAATTGCTCAATTTACTTCTGGCATTCACTTACAATTTCAACAGTGCCTGGTAAACAGCTAAAAATATTACTCCGATGCATTCTTCTTCTGCTAGGCAATACTTTTTTTGTCCTGTCCAGGCAAAAGCAAGGTCTGTGTCATATCCTGTTAAGACATAGCAAACCAGAAGAGCCAAATTCTGCCATTATAGCAAAGACTGCAAGGATCATGCAGTTTTCTCTCCCATATACAGATAACACACAGCATTTTATTTCTGTTGCTGCATGATCATCTTTAGAAGAGTGATTTCCATATCTGGTTCTAATGGCTGTTTTACAGTATATTTGACAAGGTGTACCAGCAACATAAAAGTACTTACAGAGTAAGGCTTTTCTATTATTTCACAGTCATTCACACTCAACAAGCTTCAGGAATAAAATTTTCAAAAAAGTCTGAACAAATAAAACTTTTACAGTATCAGCTGGAATTGCATTTAATCAGAAATGCTGAAAGCCAAAGTCTTCATCAGGATAGCTTTCCAAATGTATATAAGACTGTTTTTGGAACACAGAACATACACTGCTTGTGAAAACTACTACCCTGGAATGCCATACCAATTCTTGGACAGAGAGGGAAGGTGAAATCTTGGGCTTTTTCATGGATGGGAATTTTTTAACTTCAGCTTCCATAGGGCCAGACTCTTTCCTTACCTTTAATTTCTCTTCAGAAACATTATTAGTGTATCATAAGTGTATTATCATACATATCATAGCGTATCATTAGTGTATTATATAGTGTATCAGCATCAAATAAGGCTTATTTCGTCCCAAAATTCTAAGCAGCGACAAGACTTCATTAACTATACAAATCAACTGGAAAAACAAGTTTATCAAATTTTACCGAAAAAGCAACGATTCTAAAAAATAAGGATACAGGGCGAAAATATTTCAGCCCGGAGCTCTTCTCCAGAATTATAAATTCCCTGAAACGGGAGTCCTGAAGAACTCGTCTGGTTGTATCACTTACCCATTTTCTGTTTTATTTCACATGGAAGTACCAAAGGCAACAGATAATAAATGGTAAGAAAAATCAGTCCTATTTTCGATACTACATTTATTCTAGAAATACATATAATCAAGAAACAAAAACATATCTTAAAGATCAGAGCAACAAGCCAAAAACAAAAAGCTTCAGTCTTGAAGCAGTCATCAAAGGGCATCTACAATGAAAACATTTACCTGCTATTAGCTTTTGGAGGGTACTCTTATCTCCATTAACAGCAGCGGCATGCACTTCAGATGCTAATGAGGAACCACTGAAGAGGCAGTTTGCTGAAATATTCATACTCTTTCAAGGTATTATCATAGGTCAGATCTGTACCACCACCATTTTTTGGTAAGAATCTAATTCTAGGAAAAAAAAAAAAAAAGAAATATAAATGAATTTATATAAAGTTAAAATGACTCAAACAATGTTAAAGAAAATAAACTGTCCCATTAACAAAATAGGAAAGAACAAACACATCTATATTTCGTGGATTAAATCTACCCCTAGTCAAGATTCAACCAGAAAAAGCCTACATTAAGGATATATATATTTCATAGTTTTGTTCTCTTCAACATAAATTTCAGTCAATAAGCTTTGCAAAAGTCTGCAAATAGGACAGCATTTATCTACACATTCAACAGATCCTTCTTCAGAGTGCTGACATTCATGCTTCAGTTCGGTAACCAGTGAAGTTTGTTATCAAGTATTGACTTCAGATAGTCCAGTACTTGCAACCTGGTGGTAGTTTGCCATAATAGTCTACGAACATATGCAGGACAAGGTTTGTAACCAGAAGTAGTATCTTATATTTGACCAAGTGGCATAACTAAAATAATCAGACCGGCTTTCTAGATCCTAAGTCTTCTTCAAACCTGAACAGAAGCAGAAAAATGCGTGCAAGAAAAGCCACAATGAATCAGATCTAAAGCCTGGTCCTAAATCCTGTCTCAAACTGGCCAATGCCAAAGAACGGGGTAAATAAATATATGATTTCATCCTTCTCGTCTGAATATTCTCCCAGCCTATAATTATTTCTAGCTCAATCACTTCCTGAAGTGGACTTGATTTTTGTGTATTTAGAACTCAGCAAATTCTGTTAATTTTTCAATGAATTTCTCTCCTATAAACTTGTCTAGTCTCCTCTTAAGCTTATGTCAACTTAGAGCATCTGCTACATCCACCGGCAAGGAGTTCCGCAGCACAACCAAACACTGTATGCATGAACTGCTTTCCTTCGTCTATCTGGAGCGGGCTCTTGGCATTTGAGGACCCTTAACCCTTGCACTGGAAGGGGCAGTAAGCAAACAGTTCTTATCAATACGTAATTATTTTACATGTCTCTAGTATATCTTCCACAATCCTATCTTCCTTTAGCTGAAAGAGTCGTGCTTTACTTAACTTTTCCCTAGGCAGAAGCTTTTCTGTATGTAAGACCATCTTAATTGCCCTTTTTGGACCTTTTCACAGTTCTGTTATATCCCCCCCTTAGAAATGGAAAGTAAACTCCACCAAGTATTCAAGACGGAGCCAAAAATTGGAGTTACGCTGGTATAATGGCATTCTCTTCTTTCTTCTCTATTTCACTCACACCTGCATACAAAGCATTTATCACACTAGCATCTAAGTTGCTTTCTCTACCTTGTCCTCAGATAACCAAGCACCTGCTATGCCACTTCTTACAATACCTAACCACATCACTGAACTTCCCCTTTCTAAAGCCTACCTGGTTGACTTTTCATGAGCCATGAAAGTAGGTTCATCATTTATAGGAAATAAAATGCCTAATGAATAAAAGAAATAAAAATTCCAACCTCCCAACCCACAAAAACTAGCAATGGTGTGACTAGAAAAGCACGAGATCCTAGTCTGCCTGCATACATGTACTAGAACTCCTCAGCACTGGAATGCTCCCGTTTGTACTCACAAATCCACCTCTGCTGTCTGTCGGTCACTCCAGAACCAGAGCGTCAGCATGGTATCGCCTAATGCTCTCACTTAAAGAACATGCATTACAGAAACATGCATTCCACCAATGGCTCAGCAGACTTTAATAAAAAATAAACAAACAATTTCCCCAAACGTAACTTTTGCTGCAGGCACCCCTACAGAATTATTTCAGGAGTCACCCCAGTCACTTACCCAACAACCAACTTGCCAACACCAAGCACGAGTGGCACTTGTTCCTGCCTGAAGTGACCGGCTGTGCGAGTGCTACAGTTACATGCTTGTACAGCAGCACAGGATCGCTCAGTTAAGAATGCTGGTGCAGAAGCACGAGGATGAGCTCCTTATAACTTTATGAAAGTATTTTTCCTTGTGAATAGTTCTGGATCCATTTCTGGTCATCTGAAACCTACGGAACATGTGATCCTGTCCTACCACCCTCCTCCTCCACTGCAAACCTCATCGTAATGTGACAAGGACAACGTTCAGTATCTCTTGAAGTCATGAATGCTTCCATTCTTATCACTGAACCCCTCTACATTTCAGAAAAGCCACCAAATATCTTTTTTGCACGCTTGTTTTACCACATATGTAGGTGAGCTTTCCCATAAACAGAATGAGTCATTAATGGATTCATGGCTTTATTAACTTCTAGGAGCAGACAAGAGAAGGGAGTTCAAAGAGTCTAATAAGACAGGAGGTTAAGAACATTTCCACCTTTAGGGCCATGGCAGACACACAAGCAATGCTGTAAAACACCACAACAAATTACAGAAAAGCTCAACAGACCCCACAGCCTCTCTGGGCAGCCTGTGCCAGTGCTCCATTACCTGCTCAGCACAGAAGTGCTCCCTGATGTTCACACAGAACCTCTTGGTGCTCCAGTTTGTGCCCACTGCCTCTTGTCCTGGCTCTGGGCACCACTGCAAAGAGCCCGGCTCCGTCCTCTTTGCACCCTCCCTTCAGGTATTTATACGCATCGGTAGGATCCCCCTGAGCCTCCTCTTCTGCAGGCTGAACAGTTCCAGCCCTCTCAGTCTCTCCTCACAGGAGGAGCGTTCCAGTCCCTTCATCATCTTTGTCACTCTTCATTGGATGAACTTAATAAAAAGACTCTAAAAATCATATGAGTTAAAGACTCACTGTTTAAACACAAACCAGAAGAACTTAAAAAACAACACCTTTTTTTTTTATTTATTTATTTTAGGTGGATGTCTACAACAGTCGTAACACTCTGGGAAGCACAAAACATGGCTTAATTCCTGAAGTGACGCGTGACCTAGCTTCTGAGCTAAGGTTTACATCAGTGTACAACTGGAAGTAATGGGAGCTGGAACACGCATGTCAGCAAAGCTCTGGTAGTATTTTTAACACCATATTTGCTATACGTGGATTTTGGACAGGTTATGACAGAAAGTAACAGTTATGAGGAAAGGTTATGACAAAAAGTAACAATTATGAGAAAACATGCAGTTTGCCCACCCCATCTCTCCCAATGTTAACAATATAGTTTGATCAGCATGAATTTTATTTAAAAAAATCCACACTGCTGACAGTCCTTACAAAGTCACCCCAAACAGATTATGAATGAAAGTGAATAAGCTATAACATAAAATATCCAGTGGTAGCAGTGTAAAATTCAGCAAATATTGGAGAACTTTAAAAAGCACCAGAAGCATCCCAGTTATAAGTCAGCAATATTAAACTGCCTGCATACTAAGGAGAATTAATAAAGATGTTCATAATTTCCACATGAAAACAAGACTAGTCACACCCATATAAAGTGTCAGTAATCCTACAGGTGAGAGAAGCACCCAATTACCTTTACAATAATTCTCAGTACAGTATCATTACTGCATTTAAAGACCTAATTCTGAATCAGAGAAATTCTGAAATATTAAGAGGAACTATAAAAGGAAAATACATAACGTTCCTCGGATATTCCTCTGACGTATAAGGCAAAAAGATGAACTGGTATCTGGAAGACTGGTTTGATAAAGGTCCTCATTAATAAAAAAAA
>VXAA01000610.1:211550-243709 GCA_013399115.1 Anseranas semipalmata
CGGGGCGCCGCCGGCGGCACCGGCTGGGCGGGGGGGGGGGGAGGGAGGGAGCGGCCCCGGTTGGCGGAGGCCGGTGTTGTGGCTCGGGCTGATAGGCTGCGGCCCCGCAGCGGGCCCGGGGGTGCGGGGTGGCGGGGAGGGGCCGGGCCTGGGCTCGGCGCTCTCCGGGCCGGGGCTCGCCGTGCCCCGGGCCTGGGCGGAGGAGAAGCCGGTGCGGCGCTTCCCCTTTTCCCGAACCGACAGGGGGAAGGGAGGAGCGGGGTGGCGGCTGTTCCGCCGAGCCCGGGGGGAGCTCGGGGTGAGGGGAGCTGCCCCTCCGCCCGCCCCTGGAGCACGCGTGGGGGGAGCAGCCCCCTCTCAGCTCGGTGCCCAGAGCCGGGAGAAGTTCCTGCGCAGCCGGGGGGCTCGTGGGATTTGTCTGCAGTTGTCGGATTGTGGCTCTTTTTTTCTTTTCTTTTTTTTTTTTTAAGCTGGCGTTACATGCGCAAGCTGAGCTACGTTCCGGATTTGCACGCACACAAACTCAATCGTTAATGCATGTCTTCTGTGGAGATAAGGACTTTTAAACAAGCCAATGGACTGATTCTTTCTTTTCCAGAATTGTACAGGGCCAGATTGTGTGCCTTTCGGACCATAAGTGACTTGCAAAGCTGAAGGGGTCCTTGTGTGAATAAGTTTAAAGAGATTTGGTCTTAAGACACCAACGTGTTTAATCGACCTATTTTAAACAAAGTTGTAAAATTGGCCAGAAAATCGAGGAATAAATGGAGGTAAAGATAGGTAGAGCCTTGGGGATCCAAAGGGAAATACACAGTAATGTAGCTACTAATGAATAGCTAGAAATGTGCAGACAAGTGCTTAACGAACAGGACCAGAACTCATTATCCCTTTGGAATGTGCACTGCTACATGGATAAGCTTTGGTTAAAGTATTATAAGCTTGCCGTAGTTTCACATTTAATAAGTATACATGATTAGCATGGTTTGAAAAAACCACATTTGAAGCGTTTATATATAGATGACTATTTATAGTGTATTAGCTCACTATATGAGAGAGTACAGTGAGGAACCTAGTATTTTCAAATCATATCTGTGTATTAGACATAAGCAACATTACTGTTCTAAAATCAATATTTTAACCATTGTATTGAGTACAGACTCCGGTGAGCGAAAACAAGAAGTGTGTACCATTTTAAAATGCTATTTAAATGGGCAAGCACAAGTTTGAAAAATAGGACAGAAGTTAATGAAAGCATTGGTCTTTATGGTACAGTGGATCCATGCAAATTTGATATGCATCGGTTAGGTATATGCATGTCAAATTAAAAAATAGATCATGAAACTTCCCCATATTTTAGTTGCTGTTTCTTTTTGTATGGATTATTCAAACCCATTTCTAATGAGATTAAAAAGAATTATCTGCATAAAACTTCAAAAAGAATACAGATCAGAGTTGTTGTTTTAATGTATTTATGTGCAATGTTGTCTGTTGTAATTCTTCAGCATCATATCAGACATGCCCCTGTGTTGTAAGGTTATTTTCTTGGATCAGGACAATGAGTCACTGCTTTCAGTAGATTTGTTAAGAGTTTTGGAAAAGTTGTCCTGAGCAGACTTGGGGTGGGAGAGGATCCCTGTTCTTCAAAACAGCTGGAAAACTCTTTTACAAAGTATGGTGCTTGCTTTCTTATGGCATTTGGAGAAGCTGGTAGCGTGTACCAGATTGACTTCACAGTTCTGGTAACTTTTTTTTTTTTTTTTGCCTTGCCAACAGCTATGAATACTTATGACCCAAAACATAACTGTGGTTTTGCATGGCAAGGTTTGAGAGAGCCCTCTGCTCTGCATCCAAAGGATGTGCCGTCTAGCAGAGCCTCTTCGAGCCTGAAAGTTGGTGTATTTTGTGGATGTGAGCTTATTAGTGTTACATCAGTGGTTCCTAAAACAGAATGCAATGATATACAGCCATGAAAACAGCTTACTAAGCTGGACTTACTCAGTAATAGCAATGAAGTTTAAAAAGAATTAAATTTCCAAACTTCTGGATAAGCATATTTCTTTTTCTACACAGCCTACTCAAGCATGCTTCTCTGAGGGAAAGTTGTCCTTTATTTTTCATATTTATTGCCTTTGTTTCCAGAGCTCTGCACGACAAAAGCATTATGGATGAGCTTTTGCATTGGTAAATAATGATCCTCCCTGTCTTGGCATTACACTTGTGTTTCCGAATGTTCAGAGCAGATATGCACTAGAAGGCAATGAAATCTAATTTCTAAAGAGGGGAAGTAAAGGCAAGGAGAAGGATGAACATAGCATATTAGCAAAGCGGTTGGTGACCACGATGAAGAATATGGTTTGTTATTCTTCTTTTGTGTGTTACGAAAGTATAACTTGATTTCTTTGGGCGGGAGAGATACTGCAGTCGCTGTGGGGGAGGGAAGGAAAGGGCTGTGGTAACTGGAGGAAAGTAAGCTGGGAGAAGGAAATGCATTTTTGTGATGAAAGTACAGAAAACTCTATAAAGGACACAGAGAATTGAAATGCTGTAAAAGGAAAAGATACAATCTCAATATCAAAAGAAGTTCTTTTGTCTGAAAACGTTTGGCAGTAGGATATCGCTAAAATTTGAGAGGGCTTTGGATCTCGCTCTTTACATTTCCTAATATACTTCCTGACCTCACTAGGGGTTGGATTGCTAGGATGGAAATTGCAGCACAGGGAGACCCACCAGTTCCAACGCAGACCTTTTCCCTGTCAACTTTTCAGCCACATGTGCTAGCATCGTCCTGGATCAGAGCGGGGCTGCTTGAGATGAGCAGTGGCTGGGGAGAGGACGAGGAAGTACAGGCTGGCACAAACCTTGCTTCTGTAATGCTGGGGCTGAGCAGAAGGGCGGGCAGGGCACAGCGCAGGCTGCGGAGGACGGTGTACAGCTGATCGCGAGACTGGAATAAGTCACGTCACGTGGCACTTCTGGCTCGTAGGTGAATGAGGTTTCTGCCATGTTGGCATGTTGCTTGATACCGGGTAGGACAGGTCTGGTGAATCCAAGGCAGCGGAATAAACGCTGACGGGACTGTGCCTCATCACATTCTTCTGTAAGGCAAGGTGTGGTTCTTTGGCTTTGCCCTAACCAATCTATCTCTGTGTTTGCCTCCACTTGCAGATGTGTACTTTGTAGAGCAAGACGCTCCATTGCACGTGTCTCTCCTGCACATGTGTAACAGATGCTTGTCATATTGCTCAGTAATCCACTGGGAGGCTCGTGCATGCCGTGTCCCCGAGGAATAGATGTGAATAGAGGAAACCACCAACTGATAGTGAGGAAAGCAAAGGGGGAAGTTTTCTCAGTCTTAAAATTTACCTCGTTTTCTAATTAGTAGCTTCTTTTCACTTGGGGTGAACTACGGAAGCCTGGTGTACGTTCCAGTAGCCCCGCTGCCTGTTTGTATGTTCTTGCCTGTAAGTTGCTGTGGTTTATCACTGCCAAATAATACTTAGTGTTACAGTTGGTCTTGCACTAGAATTTTTATATTTTTAGTGAAGCTTTCCAAATACTACTGACATAGCAATGCAGTTGCAGCTGCTAGGAGCAGTAACTTGAAAGAGGCACTAGACAATGACCTTGGAGTTTTCTGTTAAAGTTTTAATTGGAAAAAATGCGATAGGGTAATATTTTTGTTTCTTGTTTGACAGCTGCTGCCTTTGTGTCTTGTTAACATGACATCAAATACCCAAATAGAGAAAATGAAAATTAAATAAAATGATGTCTTATCTTGCTGTTAAACAGGCAATTTACTACTTGCTACAGCAAAGAGAAACTGAACTCTGTACAATTTTGTAATGTGTAGAGCATATTTCTATGCACTTGTCTCTCTTTGCGTATTTATAGGAATCTTGCTTAAAATGCAATATTCTGACTTTGAGCATTAATCAAAGACTGTAACTGGAGGCAAGTTTTAGGCCACTGAGCTTTTTACAATGAAAGGGGTTCCCTGCAAGAGTAGCACCAGAGTTTTTGAGTTGTCCATCATCTGTCATGCCCTGTGAAGAGTAAATTACTTGTTAACTGAAGAACTTTCCCTGGGAACTAGGGCGAGGGGGTAAGGGAAGCTTATTTCTCATCTATTGCCTTCTTTTTGCTATGCCATGTAATGGGCAAACTTCCTGACTGGAGCACTTAGGAGGGAATAGAGGAGAAACTGAGATGATTCTTCAAACAGAAGACCAGGGCAGTGTTGGGAAATGTATAAATGAGTTATTGACAGTCAAAGCTCCTGTTGCTGGCAGATGAACTCTGTGGTGATGCTCCTCATCTTCATTTTCTTTTGATAGCCCTTACTTTCTGCTTTGGTTTCTTTTTTTGGCAGGGCAGCTTTCTTAAGCAAGACACTGCTCTGTGTGCCACTTGCTTGGGAAAGCAGTACACCACTTATTCTTGCGCAGCAGCCATCTCCTTTGTTTTAATCAAACATTTCTTTTTGAACGACTCTAAGAATTATATGCTGCTATTCAGGAGGAACAATTGTTTACCTTGCAGGCTCTTTCGTAAACCTCGCTTGAATAGTTTGCAGATATTTTATATAGTGACTTGGCTTTTTTTAATTTAAACCTTATTATGTGAGTCTATCAAATGTAGTTTGCTTGAAGGGAGAGAGTTGTCTCGCATGAAAAGAAAATATAAAAATTTGCTATAATCTTATAATCATACACTAGAGCTTCTTCACGAGCTCTTCAGGAGAGCCTAGAGATATTTTCAAGTAATGGATGCTTCAATAATGGAGTGGTTTTGGATGCGTTAGCAATATCTTTAAATATATATTTCTTTAAGAGTAAATTCGCAGTGATGTAGAGGAGGAACATTTGGAAATTTAAGCAGAAGCAATTTAATGTCAAAGGCTAAGTAAAGTTTTCTTCCAAAACTCTGACCTGGAAAGAGCTCCCCTGAGAAACAGAAGAGGTCAGCTGCATTGTATAGAATTAGGAAAGGAAGTGAGATCAGAATTTCCTTCTGAGTTCTACCCTTGCACTTCCTCTCCGATGCATCTTCATTCATCAGAAACGTGCTAACCGTTGGTAGAAATGTGATTTTTCTTTTCCAAAACTGTTAGTAATGCCAACTGCTCATATAATGTAATTTTTAAAAAGCTCTTAACAGTTTTTTGAAATTTTGACTTTTGAATTTATCAACTTTCAGGCGTTTCATTTTACATTGTTAAGGTTTGTTCTGTAAAGCTGTAGCTATACTCAGCACTAACTCAGCATATTTTTTTCACTTCCATTTGAAGATGCTGTTGTCAGGATGCTGTGTTTTTCCAAACAAGCTGTAGGATCCCGTCCATATTAAATTATGCTCTGGTGATTACAAAAAGGGCCTTATAAAAAGTGACAAGATATATTGCAGAAGAGTTCCATCATTTTTCCATGTATGCTACTACTGAGAAACCAATGACGCAGATGATGCACCCTTTTAAGCTAAGAGCCGTTCATGCCATTAAAACATGAAAAGTTCTGGTACTGTGTCCTAGACCTGTGCCTGTTACTTGCAGCCTCTTCTAGGAGTCAACCAAACCTGGAAGCTCCTTCACGCGTGTGCACGCACACCTTTTTTGTAATCCAGCAGTGATCCACGAGATCTGCTCTTTGTGTAGGTGATGGAACACAAACATTATTTTGTTGGTTGCACTGAGGAAGGCTAATGTAGATGAGGTTTCTCAGGGTCTTTTCCAGTTGCGATTTGAGTATCTCCAAGGATGGAAGTTCTGTGATCTCTCGGTGTTACTGTTTGATGAACCTTGTTGAAAATTTTATCTGAAAAACCTATTTGGAGCTGCAACTTGTGTCCACTGCCTTTTGTCCTGTCCCTGTGCATCTCTGAGAAGAGTCTGGCCGTGCCTTCTCTGTAACCTCCAACTGAGTAGCTGCTAACAGCAGCTACAGCTCTCCCTTCGTAAGGCTGAACAAGTGCTATTGTCTCAGCCTTCCTTTGTGCATACCCTGTTCTTTAGTCACTGTTCATCTTGGTAGCCGTGTGCTGGACTTCACTCCCATATGTTAATGTCTGTCTGGTACAGACAAACCCCAAACTGGACAGAATTCTTCAGATGTGGTCCCACAAGGGCCAAATAAAAGGGAAGAATCGCTCCCTTTGATCTGCTGGCTATGCTTTTGCTAATGCAGCCCAGTGTGCAGTTTGTCCGCCTTTGCTGCAAGAGGCACGCTGCTGACTCCTGTTCAACTTGCCCCCAGGACCTTGCTGTCCCGGGGGACAGCGAACAGCTGTTTTCTGTCCAGTTGGCTCCCAGCCTGTATGGCGTTATTCCACCCCAGATGCAGGACTTTGCCCGTGTTGAACTTCATGAGGTTCCCGTCAGGCCACTTCTCCAGCTGACTGAGGTCTCGTTGAAGGGCAGATCTCCCCTCTAGCGTATCAGCCAGTTCCCCAATTTGGTATCCTGAGGAAATTTGCTGACGGGGCACTTTGTTCCACCGTCCTGGTTGTTAGTAAAGACACACATTCTTGCACTCAATATTGATCCAGGAGAAGCTCCATTAGAGACCACTTGGACCTGGTACCTTTGATGAGAGCCCTTTGAGCCCAGCAGCCCAGCCGCTGTGTCACTCACTTTGTAGTTCACTTATTCAGTTCATATATTACCAGTTTAGCTCTAAGGATACTTTGAGAGACTGTCAGAAGCTTGTTAAAGTCGAGGCAAACAAAGTCTAATATTCTTTCCTTGTTTACAGAGATAGTCATCTTATTACAGAAGACAATCAAATTAGAGTGATTTACTATTTCTAAATCTCTGCTGGATGCACATGGCTTCTGGGAAGAAAATTTGCCTCCATAATTCTCCTGGGGACCCAGGAAAATGCATGCTATCTGCTTTTGCACATCTGTGTATGTCCAACTTGTTTAAGAGGTTTCTAACTTGATCTTACCCTCGTGGGTAATGCTTCTCTTCTACAGTATTCTACTACTAGGCTCAGATATCATCAGTACAAAATGATGCGAGGAAGACATTGAGCACCTAAGCCTTTTTCGGGTCCTCTGTCATTAGGTTCCATGCGTGTTGAGCAGCAGACCTACAATTTTCTTAGTCTTCCTTTCGTTGCCAGCATACCTGTAGAAACCTTCTGTTGACCTTTACCATCCCTCTAGTTTCAATTCCAACTGAGCTTGGGCTTTTCTAATTTCATCCTGCCTGCTCGAGCAGTGTTTTTATACTCCTACCAAGTATTCCTTTTCTTACGTCTACCTTCTCTGTACTTCTTTTTCTGCTTTTGAACTCAGCCAGAAGTTCTGTGTTAACCCATGTTGGTCTTCTGCCATACCTTGCCGACTTTTTCTGCACAGTGGATTGTTTTTGTGCTTTGAAGAAGTTGTCCTTGAAGATCAGCTGGCTCTCATGGGTCCGTTTGCCTTTCAGAGCTGCGTTCCGTGAGTGGACTGAATTGTTATCAAGACCTGTGTATCATCATGGATGGTAGATGGGAATTATTATGAGCCATGATCATTACTGAGGTATAGCTGGAAGCTTTATCAGCAGTGGTGATAAAATGAAACACTGGAGCTCCCAAAGGCTTATTTCCTGGAAGAAGTGGTTTACCAGATTATATGAAGCGTTTGGACAATGCTCTCAGACATATGGTTCAATTTTTAGGTAGTCCTGGGTGAAGCCATGAGTTGGACTTGATTCTCCTTGTGGGTCCCTTCCAACTTGGGATATTTTATGTGTTGGAGTCTCTCAGTTGCTTCACTTTGGGACCAAAATAAAGGATATGCTAACCCACATGGAGATTTTGGGTATATGGTTTGCTGCATTCAGTTTGGAAAGGAAGATACTCCCACTGGCACTGGAAGAGAGGTGTTGGGGTTTTTTTTGTTTGTTAGGCTTTTTATCGCTGAAGCTTTGTATCCTAAATGGTGTTCATGAAACAAGAGCCCAACATAGAAAGTGGAGCCCTAGAAATGGAATATAGTAAACGAACAGGTTCCTTGGCAAAACTTTTTGTTGCCAGCATGTCTCTAGTCTTGCCTGGCATCAGTGATTCTTGCCTGGTTTGAGGGTGTGTTTTAGAGGTGCATCCAAAAAAAGTCTGTAAGGATGTCAGTTTGTGCTATGTTTTTTTTGTTGTTGTCATTTTTGCTTTTTTTTTTTTTTAACATTTGCGAAGAGAAGTTGGGAGAAGAGTAGCAACCTGATCTCTGTTGTAAGATAACTGGCAGTGAAGCTTACATTTCATCTCCAAGTGGATTCACATGGCAATTGGGCATAAACATGGAGAGAACTTGTTCATTAGGAACTCTGCAAGGAAGTATTTTGAAAGACAAGGAATAGGTGGCTGTTCCAGTGATCTTGAAAAAGAAAACACCAGCTGTGGTAGTGTTTTGCTGTTTCCCATAGCTGTCGTGATTATGAAGTGATGATATAATTAACTTTTTCAAAAGCTTCACAAAGGGAAAGTGTTTCAATGATGTACCCACATTTATAATCCCAAGAGCTTTTTGTTCCTTCAGTTACTGTCTATCACTTCTCTCTCTGCCATAGTTTATTGATATCCCCTTTCTTAAATGTTGCTGGGAACGCTTAGCCCCTAAATTCTTTGCCAGTCATAAAAATTATGGATTTTCATTAATGCGTGTGTATGAAAATACTTTTTTTTTTTTTCCTTCTCCCCGTTGAGCCAATTCACTTGGGATTTTGGACAGAGTGACTGAAAGACAAATTGGTAGCTTCACAAAGGTAATTAAGACAGTATGTGGTGCAGAGGGTGAACAGTTAGGGGTTCTTTCCTACTAATGATCTGTTAATTAGTGAAGGGAGCTCAGCGAGTGCGTGGGCCTCTTAGGAATTACCTTTGACTGACATTTAAAACTGCTTTGGTTAAGAACATGTAATGGCAGGGGGGAGAAGGCTCTTTATTTTTATGTCTTTTTAATATTTCCTCTGTCAACATAGGCCAGCAGAATTTGCTAAGATGGTGCAAATGTGTATATATGCATATATATAATTAGCATTACATAGCTGTTAAGTATCATTTTAAAATAAGCTAATACATAGCTGTGGTACCTTGCAGAGGATTTTTGTGACTATTTTGCTTGGTGTGATTAACAGAAACCAGTTCGCTATTTTGCAAACAGTAAGCTCACTACATCGAGCTGGATAACTGCAGAGCCAGCACGTCCAATACTTGCTACCAGTTCATGCAGTGCACCATGTGAATGTGTTAATATTATTTTTAGGACCAGTCTGGAATACTTGCTTGAAAATTTTCGTGGGAGTCAGCCTGAACTCGGCACAGTTCATGTTCCTTGGGGGATTTAAAGCAGCAGTGGGGTATCTCTGTATCATGTTCTTTTGTGCGTTCCAAAGTATCTGTGGCATGGGTCCTGTCCCCTGCATTATTTACTCTTCTGCTGCCCAGAGTAATCCACAATAAATTGACTTCATGTGTGCAGGCCCATAGCAGCTGTTTAGGGTAGAAATAGCTCCTGTGCAGCCTGAAATTAGCCACTCGTTCTTTAAGCTATAACTTGCACATGCAGATGTGGTCCCAAAGGTGAATTTTTCTATTCAGGCCCAGGCAGCATTGCTTTAATTAATCTTCTTCTGTAGATGATGGCAAATTGATTAATTGTGAAATGTATCTTTTTTTCCTCATTTAAAATGAGAGGTTTTTCAAATGCCAGTATATAAATTAGAATGCAACTGTGGAGTAGTATTTCTATTACTGCTTATTTTGAAAAATCCTTATCCTGTCATATGCCATTTGAAGGTAGCTAATAATAAATATCAACCTAAATCATCAAGGCAAAGCACTTGTTACAGGCAAGCGAATGGATTGCCAATGAGCTTTAATATACTGGGATTTGCAGTTTACATCTGTAAAATGGATGCTTGTGGAGTATGCATCACAAATTCGCATGAAAAAAAGAAATGAAAATGAAGTAGCATAAACAAAGGTGATGTTTTAAATGGATTTAGGCTTTTCTGAAGTTCGGAGTTCTGATGTTAAGGGAGGAGGAAGCTGAAGCAACAAAACCCCCTCATATTTTAGAAAGCTTATGATTTAGAAGTTCTAAGGTATTCTTCCAGGTTTGGTTTCCTCAGAAAAAGAGGGAGGAGCAGCAGCAACACAGGACTGAATCTCAAATGGTTTTTAATGCATAAACAAAAGTTTCGTGTGCTACGGATGGCTATGTTGCAAAGCACTGTATTTGTCTTTCCGTAGTTGCACAAAACCTTAACCTCCTGCTGAAACATTAGGAGGTCGTCTGAGGGAAGGTGGCATCTCAGTCATGAAGAAAAAAATCTGTCGCACAAAGAAGGTCTCAATGGCATTGGAAGTACTGTTGCTAGAAGTTGTAGATCCGAGGTTAGTAAATAGGGGTGGCTGTGTGTGTATTCATGAATGAGTTAGTTCAGCGGGGATTGTAAGCTGTAGCATGACTGCGATTCTAAACTGGAAGAGGGTAAGAATTTAACTTTAATTGTCACCCACACACTTGCTTCTCTGCACTGAGAGTGCTGCTGCTTTAGTTCTAACAGTTGTTGCCGTGAGCATAAAATAAGGATGGGCCAAATCAAGTTGGCCGTGCTTCTACATTCTTAAGCCAATTTTGTCATTTGGAAGTACAGATAGGCAGCAACACTAATATGAACAGCACAGCTTAAACAGTGTTATCAGAGACTCGATTTGTCTGCTTGTGTTCCCTTATATTGCCTTTAGAGTGGCAGTTAAACCAACACTGTTTGCTTCCCTTTGGGTAGACTGGGTGGGGAGAATGACCCTAGCTGTATTTTTCACTTTTTAAGTATTTAATTTTTTTTTTTTTTTTTACTCAGTGAATCAGCTGTGTAGTTTAAAGCAGTTTGGACTCTGCACCTCCAGAGTCACAGGATTTTGATGCTTCATCGTTCAGCGCTGATATGAAAGTGAAAATAAATGCTCTGCTTCTAGAACTGGCTGTGTGCTAGGAAATGTGCACGGGTTTCTTGCTTAGTATTCTTACGGGTTGTCCTGTGCAGAGTTCCTGAATGCTATCATCCTCAGAGGAAAGAAAAAAAAAAAAAAAAAAAAAAGCATCATCAACAACAAAAAAAGACCAAGCAGAGTGTGACCTGTTTCCAAGATGTTGCCACCCACTATCATACACAGAATTTTATCGATATGCGAAAGTGCAGATTTCTCAAAGGCTGCGCTTTCATTATGCCACCTGACAGATATTTTATCTAAATTGCCTCTGAGGTATTTCTGTCATGGAGAGCTAACTCATACGTGTTTATGATAGCCTTTTTATTTGCATTTGAGCAGTTGGTTTCAGTAATTCCTACCTACTTTGAAAACAAGTTCCAGCGTGAAAGGTAAAACTCAGCAGGCTTGTCTTTGCTGAAGTTCCCATCTTTCTTTATACCACAAAGAGACAGATAACTTGATGTTTTGGAGCAGAATTGAAAATAGATTGTATTTGCAATACTGAATACATGGTTAATGAAAAGATAAGCAACTGAGAGTGAGTAGGTGTTGAAACGGAGTATTTCGCTTGAAACGAGTTGGTTTTTGTCTTGTTGAACAATAATACTGATATGTATTAAAATCTACTGAAATTAATACTTAACAGGAATTGTGTGTTATTTTTAAAGCAGCAGGATGTGCGTAGGCAGCAGGTGTGAAATAATCCGAAGGAATGAGTGTATGAGCAGGTAAATGAATTTTCCAAGACGGCAAACGTTCATGCGATGTAGGAAATGATGTTTCTGATGAAAACACTACAGTTAGTTTTAGTTTCCACCTCCAGGATTACACTTTAAAGAAGAGATTCTGAGTTCAGTTGCCTTTCCTTCCACAGAATTCCATAACAGTTTTGGTTTCACTTGAATATGCATTTCCATCGCTAGTCCAAGAATGAACAGAACAGAGAGAATCCTCATTTGTTGTCTGTTCTGCAGTGGTCCTGTCCGTAAAGACTGGAATGAAGGTCACAAGAAAGACTGTAGACAGTCATAGTGAAGAATAAGATAGTAGGTTGCTTTCTGCAGTGATACACGTGGATCTCAAACGCAGTCCTTAATAAGCCTTCTATTTAGACTTGACTATTTATGTAAAATGACTCAAAATTTCTTCTCTATTCCTACACGACCAAATCATTTCCAAAGGTATTTTGGGTCTAAAAATGTCTCTGCCTTATCTAAAATGCAGAGGAAAGTCTTGAGAAAGTCTTGACTTGCATTTCAAGTGTACATGTGTGATCTGAGACATGAGGAATGGAGTTGTGGATTTGAACTCCAGGGTTTAAACTCTCTGCTATGAACAGTTTGGGTAATGGCTTTTGTGTGTAGTAGCAATTGCCTAAGTGGAGAACAGGCCTTTTTCCTTGACGTAACGAAAAGGGGCAGCAAACTATTTTGTTCTGCTATCAAAATTACCTCCTTGACAAGACAAGACCAAGCTACCCTTTATTTTATGTTGCTGGATCATACCTTTGACAGGTTCAGAAACTTCAGGGTACTGGCTTTGGCTTCATTTGGGGTATCTAATTTCTATTTTATGTACTTTATTCCTTCTTGAAAGTGAATCAATGCGTTGGTGCCAAGATGATCAGAGCAGTTGGTAGCTATGTCAAATAAAGCAAGCGGTAGTAGAACATGAGTTTTTGCCACCCCTTGTTTTTTTTTTTTTTTTCATATAAAGCTGCACAAATTAAATAATTTTTCAGGGGAAGTCTAGTCTCTTGTGCAAGAGTAATAAGCATGGTAAATAAAATATCTAAGGATTCAGGAGTTTTCAGTTAGTTTCATGAGGAGCTGAATTTGTGGCTTTAAAGCTATGAAACAGGCTTTAAGGTAAGTTCATATTTCTGTAGATGGGGACTGTAAACATTTTTTGTGAAGTAGTACAGTTGTTCAGACGCCTGTTTACACCTTTTGTAGATGTATAGACTGTTGCATATAAAAGGATATTTCAGACAAGGAAAACAGTGTGTTATGGCCCTGACTGGAGATTGCCCTTTTTCCTCTGGGTCAAGAAGGGAAATAAGTTAAAATTAGGGAAGAGTTGAACTGAAAATAACTTACAGGTCTTATCTCTGTGACATTTTTTTAAGCACGCCTCGTGTCATTTTTGAGCCCTGACTTGACCATCTCTTTAAAAGACAGTGATCCTTAGATTTGTGCCCAGAGACCCGAGCTTTAAAATAGTGTTTAGATGCATGGGTCTGTTATTCATAGCTTTTTGGGAAAAGAAGTGATGTATTGAATTGCACATTTTGATAGTGAGGTTTAGTTTTCTTCTATGCAATGGAGTTTTTAATGAACATATTGCATCTTGTAATAATAATGCACAAGCTGTTGGGAGGTAAATTTACGCTGTTTTACTGGGGGCCTTCAGTGCTATGGTAACAAGCCATTGAGATATCTTTGTGGCTGTGAATCACTCACAGTCATAAATGACACAAATGACAATCCTACAATGCTCTTCCACGTCAGTTAAGGTCAGTTGTAGGAACCATTAATTGTGAGGTGGTTTTCCTCACCTAGAGTGTAGAATCAGCGTCATTTGGAATTGCAAAGATACAGATAAGTTATGAATGTTTTTTTTTTGTTTGTTTGTTTCCAGCTTTTTCTTCTGCAAAAAGTTCTTTAATATTGATGGTATATGCACCTATGCCAAGTATTCCTGTGAGACACTTTGAAAATAGGAGTAGGTGACAAGATACACAGAGAAAAATTTAAAATCGCACTACCTCTTAATATAGTGGTCTGTCTGCCTAGCTTTGTGCAGTTTTTATAGCACTGTTTAGCCTTCATAGACCATTCACATTGTAGTGATTTAGCTAAAGGAATAAGTTTACTTTTCATGTGTGTGCATCTATCTATCTATCTATCTATCTATATAAAATCTGTAGTTCAGTTTAGTTACATTTTCTCTGTTCCCATGGGAAGTTAGCAACTGGAATCCCTAAATCTGTTTTCAGTGGCTTCCTTTGAGTTTTTGAAATTGCCCTGATTTAAATTTAAGATATAGCTGTTGAGAGAAAATAATAGCAAAAGGATTTTTTGGTACCAATTTAAAAATTGCTCTGCAAACTTAAATAGAGGTCAAAGTGGTCATTAGTTAGCATTTTGAACGAATATAGTTATGCCAGTTTTATAATAACAGTAGATAATATTACTAATAAAAATCCTGTTTGATTGGCAGAATAAGGGATGGCAGTATTCAGTTAGTCTAAATTATGAAAATGTTCAGGCGTGCCCTGGAATATAGTGATGACAATTAAGAGTTGAACCACTCTTGCTTGGGGTGAATTACGGTCTGTTTTTCCGTATTTTTCCCCAGCATTTCTGTATGTGCCGTTGCCTCTCTCTGCTCTGGACTTCGTGGTTCATTATAGGGCTTCTGGGAACGCTACCAGTGAGATGTTCTGATGGATGGCTCCGAAGCCAAACTTCAGGGGCTCTTACAATGCCTGTCAGCTTCAGCACTGCTTTCCCCTGGGATTCCTTTCAATTTGTAGCATCCTACAGCAGGCTGTAAACCCATCTGCTTCCTGTTGTCTGTGAGTTTAATGCAGATCTCGGAGCAGCAGCAGATTAGCAGCATGCATAAAGAAAATGTATTTGGGGACTGAAAGTCAGCTGCAGAGTCCTGTGGGGCCAGGACTTCAGGTAGTAGCTTCGACACGTCAGCCTGGATTAGAAGCGGGATGGAGCTGGCTGCCAAACATAAAATGATTTTGTGGTAGAGGAGGGAGAGAGACAGTTTAGCCGTGTGTCTTTAGGATTTCCCAGCAGGAGAAAGGGGTAAATGGGAAGTTTAGCAAGTGAAAATAAAGGCTGGTCTTGTTGACTGCTTTGCAGCTGTAGTGCTAATTAGAAATCATAATGCTCCAAGAATAGATTTTCTGTATTCTTCAGATGGTTTGCTCTGGAAGTGAGGACTTCTGTTTCATTATGTGAATTAAAAAATAAATAACTGAAAAACTAAAATACAACAGAACTGTTTTTTTTTTTTTCCTTTTCTTGTAGTTATAAGATTGTGCACAGTTAGTTAAACTGTTAGACTCTTGTGCAAGAAAATGGTGTGTAATGTAAAATTCATTTGGGAAGGAAATGCCACTAAACCTTATAGGCCTGCCTCTTCTGTCTGGTTAGTGATGAAAGAACTAACAGCACTAATTGCTAAGAGTAAAATGTTGATAAAAGCTTCACCTAAACCTCCTGAATGACCAGTGGGCCTCATTAATTGGATGTGTGCAGTGGCTACGGAACAGCAACACTGTCAGCAGCAGAGCCATTTAAATGGGGCCCATTTTTGTTTTCTTTTTGGAAAAGGGATATGAAACCTGGCATTTAAAGTCAGACCTCTGCCTTTAAGGGGGTGTGGGGGTGAATGGGATGGATTTTATCCAGGACTTTTATTTTACATAAGGCAGCTTGTGTAGTTCGTTGCTATAATGTCAGCAGAGGATAATGTTGCCTTTTAGGCAGTGCTTTGAGGTCTTCTGTTAGAAAAATTCAAAATGTCAGCTAATGTGTAGTTACTTCTCAGAAACAAATAAGTCCTGGCTCCTGCCACGAGTGAATTGTTTCATGGTGAGTTTTTAAGTCTCCTCCTGTGTCCCTCACTGGTTCTTTTCACAATTCAGTGTGTGGTTTGAGGGATACATTCAAAAGAAATCCCTGTAATATTACTGCATAATTTTTGAAAATATTTCCTCACAACTGAAGAAACTGGGTCAGAAATACTAGGATTTCTGTACTAACTAAACTTCTTAGTAAGAACATGCAGAGTGTTATCTTCAGAAACTTCCAGGAAACAGAGCTGATCTATTCAGGCTATATTTCACAGGGTTACTGAGGACAAGAAGAATAGATGTACACACATGTTATCTACTCTTCCTTCTCCCCATATCAAGTAACTTTTATTTTTGTGAATGCATTGTTTGGTCCCTGACTTTTTCTTTTTCCTCAGTAATGCATTCTGTAAGTGTATACATGGTTTCTGCACTCACTTTTTTTTAGTCCATATTTTGTTTTGTCGTTTTTCTGTAGACACTTAAATGATTGTCAGTAAATTAGAAACACACATTATCTAACTTGTGCAGTTTCACTCTTAAGTATTCAGAATTTAAATATTCCACTATATCTTTATTTTTTGGCAGTTTTCCTTTTGAAAATGTTTTTGCAAGATTCCTTCAGTGAGTTTGTAGCTCTTGTGCAGTTGGTTGGAAAACGTGGTTACAAATGTGAACAATTACTTGTGTCTATATGATGTAGGCCAGTGGAATACTAAATTTGCATTAAAAGTTTTTTTAAAAAAAAAAGTAGTATTTTTAGCCACTGCTTTTCAGAACTTAAGTTCAATACCTCTTTTATGAAGTGTGCAGCTGATGTTCAGAAACAATTTCCTCAAACGTATCTTATTTTCTGCCCCTGTGTATCATTCACAGGCCTCATCAAAGGTCAGAAAATACTCTCAAAGCTGTGCAGCTTCTTAACAATTTAAATAAGAATTTGTATTCCTTCTTGTTAAATATTAATATAGTAATATAATAAACCCTCTTGCATCTCTGGGGACAGCAACATTACTGGGTCAAAAGGGTGTGCTTTCTTCTGTACAGGTATTATACCTTTATGAAAGAATCAGCTGAAGTGAGTCTTGTGTATTTATTGATATTTCTTAAAAGAAAGCTTTTTTTCCTCCTTAACTGTGTACTTACTGTGGAGGTTTTGGTACCCGCAATTATTTAGTCAGTATAAAATGTTTAAGAATATACTTATGAATATATTTTGACAAAATAGAGGTTTTCATATTTCTAGTGGGAAAAAGTATTTCAATTATCAATATTTGTGTAGCTTTGGGGGAAATATGTTCTTAGTCTCAATATTTTTCTACTATTGTTTAATATGGAGGGGCAATAGGATCTACAGCTTAATTTCATTTTCATCTTCAATATATGAAGATGGTTGGGGTCTTTGTTTCAGTACTTGGAGCTTGCACCAAATTTTTCTGCAAATAAGAGTTAAAAAAGCGATCAAACTTTTATTTGTGCTATAAAGAAGTGTTTTGTTTTGCTTTTTTTGTACATAGCACAGAATCTAGTAGAGGACTTTATTGGTTAGTAAGCCCAGCACTTTGACTTTGCAGTTAAATATTTGCATTGCAACGTAAGGTGTATTGTAGCAGTCTACAAATGAAACTACAGTTCCTGATCCATTTAAGTATATCTGCTAAATAACACAGCCAGTTTCCTGATTGCAAATGTTATGCTTATCTATGTTATGTTTAATTTATGTTTAGTTCATCCTATTAGATGAGATTAGTGTTGCTGCTGTAAAATTGTATTAGAAAAAGCCAGGTGATTTAAGAAATTAATGTCTTACACATTTAATTTTACCCATCATGTTAAGAAAATATAAAATATGGAAATATTTTCACCAAAACCTACTGTAGGTATTCTTTTGAAGGTCCTGCTTTCGAGAGGCTTGTGTGAATTTTCTGTGTAAACAAGCATTATGCAAGATTATAAGCAGGACCAGTAGCCCTGTAGTCTTCAAGCGTACAACCAGAGGTTTTTGAGACCTTGCTGGGCAGCTGAAACCCTGAAATTTGCAGATGAATTTGCGGTCACCTGTGGTTGGATCAGATGACAGCCAACAAAAGGAATATTGAGTAATACTATTTGTTACATAAAACAACAGTCCAACTGTTACTGTTAATCATTGCTACTGCTTCAGTTATACACAAATTATATCTAACCTAACACTTGCAATGACTACAGCATGTGTACAAAAAAAAGTATGCCAGCTCGTTCACCCGCTTAGCTGACCATTTACCACAGACGTAACCACTACTATCAGCACCTCCGTTCAGCAACACCACAGAAGTTGTCATCCCCTGCACCACCCAAGGGGTGATGGCGAGGTGCCCCTGCTGATGGTGGCCGTCAGCTGTCACTCATCTGTGGGTGCTCTGACCGATGTGGCTCCTCTGCCAAGACTGAAGGCAGAGTCCGCTCTTCTTGCTGGTTAGTAGTCAGCACACAGCATCTTCAAAGATATTTCCCCAGTACTGACCTGCCACTATTTGTGCATCCCATAGCTTGCTTAATCAGATGCTTTTTAGCAGACCATGTTGTTCAGCTGTTAGTTTTGGCTGTGGACCTTACAGCTCAACCACTACTTCTGTTTGTACACAGTCGATCTTAGAGCCAGCAGTTAAGACATTTGCATCTGGCAGACTTCAGGTGCCACGGGAAGGCTGTGCATGCCTCCAGAGATTTTAGACTTGCATATAATAATGTCCAGTTAGCAAGTGAGAAGCACTGGTAGGTATTTTGTTTTACAGAAGCTGGTTAGTGATCAGCCTGTAGTGTAACATGGACTCTATATGCAACCCAGCAGCCTCTAGTTGGGAAATACGAAAGGATCAGTTTCTTCACTGGCAAGTGTTTAGTGATCCACAGATTTGAAGGAACTGAAAATCATTGCTGGAAACCTCACCTACGTGCCACTTACAATGATAGTTTCAGACTTATTGACAATGTCTTGCTGCAAAAGACTCCCACAATTTTTTAAGCGGATTGTAATGAAAGAAGACATCCACTATGTCTCGTTTTTTGAGAAGTCAATATTTGATATGCATTGGCAACAAATGCTAGAAAACTTGATGTTTGACATTGAATTAGTCTTTTGATAAATTGTAAACAGTGTGAAAGACAAGCGTGCCCTGGGGGCTTGCTGCTTGTAGTTGTTTCCCAAATCTGTCATGCCCTTAGCTGGTCATCCATTGGCATGGTTTTGGCAAAGGACAGGTCTCAGGCTCTTCCATAAATACAGAGATCCTCGTATCTCAACGCTCTAGCTTCTCTCCAGGGTGTGATTTGAATGTTGTTTGTTTCCAGCTATTTTTTTTCCTCAGTGCCTTTGGTAAAGCCAGCCGTCAGGTCTGCCTGTCTAGTCATAAGCAGGGTTTCTTTGCAGCTGCAAGGACTAAACCTAAGGCTCTGCTCTCTTCGTGACTCCTTGACCTGTATGCATTTCTGTCAGTTTTCTGCTGAAAACCTTCCTTTCCCTTTCCTGTCGTCCCTGTCAGCTGAAGGATCATAGGCTCGTTGAACAGAGCGGGTTGAGAGGCATCTCAGTGGAGCATGCGGCCCAGGCCCCGGCCCTACTTGCAGAAGGCCTGACGTTCTGGCCAGGTTGCTCTGGCACAAAACATTCATGTCCCAGTCCGAGTTTGTATTGTCCTGCTGAAAAGCTTGTACACATAACTCTTCCAAAGTGAAAGCAAATTGTAACTCACTGGTCTCTCTCTGGCTGGGATAGACCAGCAGCTTTAACCCTTTTTTCCCCCCCTACTGCATTTTGAGGTAAAAGAACTATGCCTATTGCAGTGAACATGAGAGCGTGCTCTTCCATAAAGCTGGGTATTGCTGGAATAGCTGTCACATTAAGAGTGGTGCTTCATAATTGAATGATCTGGCTGATGTGGTTTCTCCAGTTTTTATAAAGTCTGGTATGTTTGTGCAATGCTAGGACTGAAGCAGCATCAAGATGAAATACAGAAGGAGATAGAAGACTGTAGCTAGTTTAGCTAGATACGCCAAGAGAATTTTCTCTAAAAGTGACAAAAACGGAGGCCAAACTCTACCTAATAAGAAACTTTTTAGCCAGAGAAGTCCTGTAAGTAACATCAGGAATGACTTGTCTCTAGGTGAAACTGATGGGCCTATGTATTTCTGGGTTGTGCAAGATTGTTAGGTGGCTAAAATGTGGGTTTCGTTTCTTTCTTCAGAGTGCGTTTATGAATAGAGTTTTTTCTAGTACAAAAACTAGCTGTAATATTTTTGCCAACATAATGAAGAATCATATGAAGAGAGAACCAGTTTTGCTTTAGCTGTGCAAGAATGTTATATCTGTAAACAATGTTTATTTGTGTATTTGTGGCAGTGCTACCATCTGAAATGGTTGTTCTGACTTGAAATTATTTTTACCGATTGTTCCTCTCCAGCTTTTGAAGTGCAGTGTTAAAATCATAGATATGTTACTACTTTACTGTTGAGACATTTCATACCTTACTGGTTTGGTTTCTCTTTTTAGGTGTCTTGGCTTTTTAATCCAGCAAGAAGTGAAATAACAAGTCTAGATAGTGGAAATATAGATGACATTTTAAGTGAGTACTTTGAATCTTTTTTACTTAATATGTCTGCGGTCACTTATCTGTGAGAATCTTGCAATGTTATTGGATGAATATGTGTACCTTAACTGAGAAAATTTGGATTGCAATCTGCATAGAAATTTTAAATACCTGTGATCAAAATTAACTGTCTGAACTAATGTATCACTTAACAGATTACTTCACTATAATCTAAATAAGAATTTGAAGTATCTAAGAAAAATACCTAGTGTCTTGTTTGCAGATGGGAACACTTGATTATATAACTAAAACCTGTCAAGAGACCATTTTAAGAGTTCTCAAAAAATTGCAGTAACTGAAACCCATGCTGGTAGGCCTGAAATGCCTTGTTTGTTCAGCTAGGCTTTTTCTGAGGTTAAGCATTGTCTTGATTTCTAGTGGCTTATAGGAAGGAGACACATAAATTAGTATTTCAATTACTGTCTTAAAGTAAACAGATGTGTATTCCTTGTCTGAAACCTTTTTGTCTGAGAAGCATGCAATTTGCCTGTGTCTGGTTGTCTTCATATGAAGGAAAAAAAAACAACCTTCCCTACCCCCACCCCAAAACCTACACTGCTTCAAATATATTCAGAAAAAAATCTTTATATTTTAATAATTTTAATTGGAATGGTTGAAAGGAGGTATTTGGTTTTGATCTGCTTACACTGCAGGACTGTTTTGTGTAGTAAGTATATGATTAGACAATATAAGATCTAGATGTAAATATTTTTTATACTGAAAAATGTAGAATCCTTTTATAAAACGTTATTCGTAAAGGCGAACATATGCCAACAATAAGTACTTTCTTAATGTCATCCTATTACTTTCAAATAAATAATTCATGGCTTAGGGATAACCCTGAACTTCTCTGTGCCCTGAGTCCTGAGTTTTCTTTAATTTCCTGTTTACCACTTACTTTCCTTGCTGATAATGAAAATCGTAAAGCCATACTTTTAATACAAACGGTAGTTTTTCTCAGCCTTCTCAAACACTGTCTCTTCTAGCATGTTGTCTTTTACAGGCTGTTCTTAACATCTTAATCTTTGCTTGTAGCTGCTTTGTAACTTTGTCAATAGTGCAAATTTGTCTAGCGACATTTCTGCTTTATAAAGCTGTGTGACTGATGTTCTATAGTTCTAGTACTTGTCTCAATTTTTTTCAATATCTAGTCTATTTCTACTAATAAAAATCAGTTTACGGCATGGTTATTGTATTGTGCAAAGATCACAATTTATTACTGAGTGGGATATTTAAGTGTGCGTCCTCCTAGTTCTGATATCTTTTCCTTTTTTGTATTTTAAAATAATGTATAGAGCATTATTTTGCTACCTTATCATATATCCTTTTTTTTTTCCTCATCCTTATATCCTTACTTTTTTTTTTCCAAGTGTCCTTTAGTATTGGGAAGTGTTGAAAACTTCTCTGCCACCTTTTGCCCAAGTATCCACCTTCTTAGCAAATCAGGCAGATTTAAATAGATCAGAGTAAGTTGCACAGGCAGCCTGCACGTTGTCATTTTTCTCACCCAAAGAGCTAACGCTTCAGCTTTTAACTCTTTAACTTTTAACTCTTTCTTCTAACACTTAAGAATACACTATATAAATGCTTGAGAGATATTAGGGTACAGCTTCTAGGTTTGAGTGCCTTAATTGTAAATCTAGAATTACTTTTGGTCTCATGTGTCATTTACTTCTTTTGTATCTTAATGCTTTAAGAATTGACAACTTTAATGTCTAATATATCAATAAAGTCAATAAAATACTTGACTAGAGGCCTCTTTCATCACTTTCCCACTTGCTATGGATTATATTTCAGATAAGATTTATCCTAGCAGTTTTCTAGCAGACTGTGTGCTGAATAATCTAGAAATACTAGCTTTTTATGCGTATTGTTATAATCTCAGATTGAAGTACTGAGAAGTTTGCCTCACAATGTGACATTGGGTTCTTTTCTTCTTCCCTTCCCAGACAATGCTGATGTTGCTTTAGTTAATTTTTATGCTGATTGGTAAGTCATATGTGTTTTCATTTTTTTCCTACGTTTAAACTTTTATCTGTTGAAAATTGTCGTATTTGGCAATAGTATCCTAATTAAAGGTGCAGTGGTATGTCACTTTCAGACTAGATCTTCCCTGTTTTTTATTTGTTTTTTTGGGGGGTGGGGAGGGTTGGTTGGTTGGTTTTGTCTTGATTACTTCCCCTTCTGCTGTTCTGCCACCTTTTGTTTCATTCAGGGCCTCCATCAGAGAAAAAAAATGTTCTATAGTAGTAAGGAAAAACAAGTTATGTGATTGATGTATGGTGTTTTTTTCTCTTCATAGCAAGAGAAGTTTCATTGAATGTTTGCTTCTTAACATAGAATAGTCCCCAAAATATGCCGTTTTCTATTTTCCTTCTGTGTTGGTCCCATACATATGTGCTAGTAAACAAAAAGCCTGAAATTACATTAAAAATCAAATCCATCTCTAATATGGAAGGCCTTCCAAGTGCAGAACTAGAGAACTGAGGGATGAAATTTGAGCAACTAGTAAAGGAAAGAATTTGGGGTCAGGCATTATGAAAGACATACTTAATGGGAACTGTTTAATTGACTTTTTTTAAACTTGCCTATAAAATCATTGTTAGAACTAAATTAAGTACCCATACCCTATTTTTTTATTGTGTTAGAAGTAATTTTAAATGTTGTGTTCCAGCATTAATATTTCTAAAGGAACCTTTAGCAAGGAGGAAAACAGAAAAGTATTCAGGGGAAATAAAATTTAACATGCAAATTAATATAGAAAATGAGGTCAGAGAAATAAATCACTTTCTCTTTTCCTTGTTTAAAGTAAATAGCTTTATAATGTAAACCAATATATAAGCCAAAGTATTATTAGAGTTTAAATATTCTGCTTGCTGTTTTGCTTTGTGAGCACAAAATGTTGGCCATCAGAATCAAAGGTCATCTAGGGGATTAAACTTCTAATTCCTTTCACTTCTTTCACATTCCACTGTATGTCTAAGTCTGTAGGTCCATATGGCCTAGAAATAGCAAGCACGCAAATTTAAAAGAAAAATTATTAGTTTGCTTTACTGATAATTCATTCAACTAGCAGGCTAATTTAAATTGATTTTTAAAAGTGATTTTGAAAAATTAATACCTAGTCTTTTCATATAGAATGAAGTTCTCAGTAAAGAAGTTTTTAATGCCTTCATTTAACCTTTGCATAAAGATAGACATTATACCAAACTGAATCAGTTTAATAACCTTTGTATGTGCCTCTGTCATTTTATAGACAATTTTTATGTTCAATTAGTTTGCATCTGTTTGTTTGGTACTGCAAATTATATTGATATGAGGCACATTTAAACCAATAGAATTTTTATGTAGAGAGATTGCATTCATTTACCGAGAATATTGTTTGAAATTTCTTTCTTTATAATGATGGTACAACTAACTAGGTGTAAGTAATTAGGTCTAATCTCTTACCTGTTCTGTATAGAACTGTATATTAAAGGCTGTCGTTAAAAATAAGTTTTTAATATGGTTATTTTCAGACTGTGTCTGCAGATACCTCACAGATCATGGACTACTTCAAAAGATTTTATTAAAGATAACCAAGAAAAGCAAACCTATTGAGAGTAATTCTAATACACTGAAATATAGTGTATGCCATTGAAAAAATGGTTTGCGTTTTGCAAAAGACAAGTTGCAGGAGGCTGTAAAACTTGATATAGCGAGATAACAAAAGTCCTGTTTTAGGACCATGTTAGCACAGCCCCTGCTGCAGTCCTTGCTGTTGTCAAGTCCTTTCTCTAGCAGGTTTGCTTTGAATTTAAAGTTGTGTGTACGCTTTTAAGCTGATTCACATTATAATAGGCTATAAATTTAAAATATTACAGCCTTAATGATGATCATTATGTATAGGCATTCAGGAGAACCCCCTAATATTGTGTACTGCCAACCTATGATGTAACATGAAATGAATGAGAACACATCAGTTTTGCTGATGTAGATTCTCTGCTGTAAGAGTGGAGGAGAATGAGGGACAAAAATCATATGTAACATATACATGCTGCATAAATGTGTAACGTACAGTTGTGCTGGCCAGAGTCAGATCTGTCTTAGAAGATGAGCTTAAGCCCTGTTTCTCTTAAGCCCAGAGGAAAACCTACCTCTACGCTGGGAATGTTCCCTGCCATAGGCAGGGCTTCAGTGTGGGCTGTTTTATTGCAGGTCTGCTTTTAGATGCTCCGTGAGGTCTCATGCTGACAACTTCTGCAGTGCTGTTATATGTCTTCAATTTAAAATTCTGCAATGTGTTTAGAAGAACAGATTATAAAGTTACTCTATTGATGTATTAATAATGATCTTGTGCACTAGTATTACCCTAACCACCCCAAAACCACCAAAACATCTGGGGCCTGTTTCATCTACCAACATCTGTAGCCTTTTTCATGGGCAGAAAGAGGATTTGCTTCAAAATCTGACGTGGCTGACGAAGAGTCCCATGGAATTTTATATTCATAGTGATCTAACAGCAGTCTGTTTAAATACTAGGCATAATTTCCACCAAATTCAAGCAATAATATAATAAGCAATACTTATAACTTCTATTGTTGACCCATGTAAAGTTCTCTCTCTGATATTTCTTGAAGGTGATGGGTGAATATTTGAATCTCAACAGCCCAAGTCTTGTACTAGATTTTTAAAACTATTTCCTCAGGGATAATTCGGATAGAAAAAATGATGAACAAATTTTCTAGATAGAATTCATTTTTAAAGACTTACAGTTGGTTAATGTTATTTCTGAAGCTGATAAAGCAGGGGGGCACAACTTGAATTATTTTTCTTCCACTTGAATTATTGAAGTTACTTTTGAATCTATTTTTATCCAACCAGTTACTGGCATGATTACCAGTATATGTTTTTTTTTCATTTGTTTGTTTACAGTAGCGTTTCTTTCCTTTCTTTTTCTTTTAACCTCAAATATTGAAATATTCCCCGAGTCATCAATTAAAATATTTCAGGTTAATATTTTGAAATTATAATTTTGTGTTTTTTCCACAGGTGCCGCTTCAGCCAAATGCTACATCCTATTTTTGAGGAAGCTTCTAATGTAATTAAGGAAGAATACCCAGATAAGAATCAAGTGGTGTTTGCTAGAGTAGACTGTGATCAGCACTGTAAGTAAATCCTGATTTATTTTTTTTCTGTGATATTCTGCCAGTATTCTATTCATGGTATTGAAGTATAAAAATAAATACTAAAGAGCAATCTAAAGTGTAGTTGGATCTGCCCCATCGTTTAGCCCAGAGACAGTTGCTTATATGTATCAGTGAGTCTCTTCTTCCAAATTTGTCAGGGCAATCTCCAGTGTTGCTTTCTCATTTTATCCATAGACATGCATTTATGTCAATTCAGAAAAATCTCATTTATTGAGGAAAAAAGGGCTGGGGTTAGAGAAGCACTGATGCAACACTGGCGTAAGAAGGAGCAATTGTCAGCATCAACAAGATGTTCTGTTGAGCTCTTCCCTCTGACGAAGAGTCATGGTGGACTTCAAGCTGCCTTTTGCATGCCTCGTAGTATGTCAGAATTGTTCAGCTTTGCAGTTTGTACACATATCAACAAATGGTTGCTTAATTTGGTGTTCCTGTTCCCCTAAATACATGCAAAAAGATATGCTAGTGTTTACTCTTTTTATTCTCATACTAATCCCAAAAGTTGTTTTCTAATCCCATAATAAGTAAAATGTAAGGAACATCTGCTACCTACTGAAAAACAAATGGATAGCACTGAGATTATTACGGTGCTTTTTATAGTGCAAGATCTGCTTTACTATTCTATGCTTCTGGAAGAACAGCATTTGTCGGTGTAGTTTCTTTATGGTGGCTTGCAATTCCCAAAGAGTACTAACAGTTGCAAGTGGCTTCAAATCCCAGCAGAAATTCAGTTCTGATGCTGATTGTAATATTTGGTCTTTACAAAACAGTTTGTAAGAAGAATCACGCTTGGAAATGTGATGAATTGCTGTTAGTTTGTAGCATATCCCTGGGATTTGCCATTGGCATAATAGTTGTGTTTTAGCGCTCTATTACAAAAAATCTAAAGAGAGAACCTTGTAGGACAAAAGAAGTCATTTACGTCTCTCTGAAAAGTAACTGATTTCATTTACTTTTTTTCTTTTCCCATTTTGACGATCTAACCTTTTTGTGTTAGAGGGGATTTTTCCCTATATGAGAATTCTGGCTCGAAGTGTCTTGGTTCTCACTTGCAGATTTAAAAATCAGTAAATCCAAATGAGCATCTTTCACTGCCACCATATTGTGCTCTATTTTGTATGCATGCATGTAGATGCCCAACAGTAAGAGCACCTCTCTTGTGATCTTGAAAGAGATCTTGGGCATAAAAATACATTTAAAGAAGGAAACAGTATCAAGCAAGTATCTGAGATGTAAAATAAGCTGACTTTTCAAACTGTTAGGAGTGTCCAAGGAGATTCTGTTTTGTCCCTTCCCAAAGATCAGTAAGACCAATTCATGACCACAGGAAACCTAAATGCTTCTGGGATATAGGACCCCGTTTAAAGCCTCAGGTGGGAAAGAGGCATAGCAGTATTCACCTAAGGTATATGAGCAGTTTTGAAGCATTCAGCTGCCTTCCTGTCTTGTAGTGTTAGGGACATGTTGAAGAGCTGATATAAAAGTTTGAACGTACATGTTCTTGAAGAACAGTTACACTGCCCACACAGTTGCAGAATCTCTAAGCAGATCTCCTTTTGTGTAAAACAGCACATTTCTGTAACTGCCTGTAGCATTTCCAGAGTAGCTGCAGCAGAATGGACAGGGTGTACCTGTGCTTCATAAGATGTCCTTTAGTCTCCTTGACTTTTGAGTCCAAGAGTATTTTTCTTTTTATTTTCTCATTATAATGTTGTCTCTGTTAATGTTTTCTAAACTGCATTCCTGAACAGCCTTTTCTAGAATCATAGATTTTTTTTTATTTTTTTTTCTAGAGCCTGGAATACCTTTCCAGATCTAAAATACTTGACCATGTTTTCACCTTCTTTCTCTTTCACGCATAGTTTTCTCTTCCAGTTCCAAAAGCATAGCACTAAGTATTCAAACCTTTCCTCCCTTAAAGTCAACGTTCAAGTAAGGCAATGAAATTTTTTGGACTGGTATATTGAAGGCAAAGACTAACATGCAGTCTTTGCTGAAACATTCCTATTGAGATTTTTGTCTTTGTGTAGCTCCTGCAGTACATCTCAGAATAAACAAACTATCCCTGGGCTTTTGCCACTGTGGTTGTAGAAAATAAATGCAGTTGTAGCATACATTCTGGTTGTTTTTATATCAGCTTATTAAGTGAGTTACTCTACATGCTTGAAATTACTTCTGCATATTCTTCTATATATATCCCATCACTTTCATCTGTGATATTTGCTCAGAAAATTGACTGATTCAACTTGGGGGGAAAAAAATAATGACAGTCAGTTCAGTTTATTTATTTATTTGTCCTTAGCACCTCATCTTGGTGTTTAACAGTCTGGTTGGCTTATCTTTTCATTGATTCAAGATATTGACAATGAAATTTTTACTAAAGTTCTCACAAAAGACTGTAGTAAAATCAGCCTATGTTGTTGAGGTTTATTGTTAAGGTTTACATTAACAATCAAAGTCTTTGTTTTGTTTCCTGCAGCTTTAGTTGCTTGGGTAGCTCAGAAATACTCTTTGAGCTGCTGGATGCCTGATGTTTAGCCATGAGATGTTCTTGTCTTGGCAGTTATGTGCCTTAGAAAACTTCTTTTCCCCCAAGTATTTCAAACACTTTAGAAGCTTGATACTTAATCTCCTCATATGGTCATTGAATTGAGCTGATCAGAGCCTGTTAGAGAGCTAAAGCCTGGATAGAGGAGGGGATGCTACAGCAGAGATTGTTTTCTTTCCCCTGGGAGTAGGTGTAGTGGGCTAAGTAGTATGAGACAGCAAAGAGTTGTGGTCTTTCTTTTTATTACTGGAATACTGTGAGTTCTCTGTCTTTAGTCTTTGTCCTTAATTTAACAAGTAGATGACCATGTCTTCTGTTGCATAAACTGTAAAATGTGCGAATTAAAAATAAAATCTTATCGTGACAGACCAAGTCTCTTTCCCTAAGTGGCATTGCCTTTCTGAGTTAAAATTGTAAAGCTTTTTTATATATGTCATTCCTGGTTTCCAGTGTTTACTTGCTGGGTTGTCAGCAATGGTACATTTCATGGCACACATTTATTGGATGTATCCTAATGTTTAAGTATATTAACTTTATGATTTTAATGTGTGTAATAGAGTTTTTTTGTTTTTTGTAAGAAGGGTGGATGTTACTATATTACCAAGCTGGGGCCTTCTGTAGCAGTTGAGATTGTTACTTTTTTTTTTTCTTCCCATGTTTTAGCTTTGTATTTTTGCATGTGTCTATGTATTTTAGCAACACCACAAGGTATATGTCAGTATTTGAGGTTTTATGCCTGCAGGTTTCATGCAATTAGTAGTTCACTATTAAGATGACGTTTGAGAGATGATGGATTATTTGCATTACAAATGAACTGTTTCTTCTTGAAACCAAGACTCGGCAAGGAACCCAAATAGCTGATTTCAGGCCACTCAAAAATAGCTTTCAAATGGTCAGCTAGGCATAGATACTTTCCATTTAATGCACTGTTATTGAAGCACTCTGCAGGTCCCAGCAGCTCACACCGGCTTCTGAGGGCAAAGCAAATTAAAGAGAATTATTGATGCGCTGCCAAATGTTTGATGCTTAATGACAAAACCATCATTCTGTCTGCTCTTATAACCAATATAAAGATGTTTTTCTGGGAAGTGATAGTTAGGCCCCAATGTGATGAAATACAAATTCTAAATATTAACAGTCTATTAAGCCTCTGTATGTGTTATGTTTTACACCACTTTATTGATATCATGGAAGATAATTATAACTGAAATGTGTACATTAAGTCATTAGGCTGGTTTTGCTCATTAAGCTGGTGTAGAACATACATTAAAGGTAAATCTGTTAAGGCAAGTATTCCATTTGTTTCCAAAATGTTATCCTTTTATAGCTTATAAATATCTAAGTTTCACTTCATTGTTTGCTGTTGAAATCTTTGGTGTTTTTGTTGTGTGCAATTTAGTAATACTTGGAATAGAGGTGCATAATTTTTTATAATAATAGAAGTATAATACCTAGTTAAAGGGACCTTCCCTATAAAATTATAGATTTTTCTGCATATATATTATTAGGTTTTGGGTTGTTGTTGTTGTTTATTTGTGGGTGGTTGTGGGGTTTTTTTGTTAACACAATTAAGCAGCAACGTTAGAAACCCACTTAGTACCATGGATTTGTTATATTTCTGTTCTCTTGTAAATAAGTGAATATTGCAATACAGAAGAGCACATGTTTCTGGAGGAAAGTTTGTATTATGAACAGTTTCTATGAACTCAAAATTAGGATTTCTGGGACAGAATTCTTATAAATTAAAATATATAGTGGTGTTTTAATTCTACTTTACTGTTACTTCCTTTTACGTAAAGTGGTTTCTGGCTTAAAAAAAAAAAAGCTGGTTTTTAATCAGTCTTTGTGCTTCGAAATTAAACTTCCCACTGGAGGGATGTCGAGAGGTGCTTTGCTAGTCAGACTCTTTCGGGAACTCCTGTTCTTTTGAAGCATGTTAGTGAACTGCCGATCTCTTTGGGTCTAGCTGTTCCTATAATGTGTGCTAATGTCAGTCTTAAAAATTATTTAGATGGTATTGCTACTGTGCCTTTAAGCAAAATAACTCAGTGTGATGAGTTTGGGGATTCATACATGAATAAAAGAAGTTAAATGAAACTGTAAATAAGTATTTTGTTGTATTCCTGCCATTTCAGCTGGGGAAAAAAATAATCAGTCTGAAAGTTATCTTCAGGTAAAATAAAAAGTGGAAGTGGTTCAGAGAGGTTGTTGATGGCTCTCCTCAGGAGAGCCATTTTGTTAGACTGTGAGAAAAGGTTATGGGATACCTACTGACGAGGCCCCGCTAAGAGTAGGCAAGGCTGTTGTGAATGCTCCTTTACAGCAGAAGGTGGTCTAGATGTGCTGTTTCCCAGCTTCTTAGTGGCTGACTGTGATGCAGAACATCGATTGCTTTTCTTGTACCTGTTTTGGTCCAACATGCAAGTCACCAGTATTGTAGTCATCAGGGTAGGATGCCTGGTTTAGATGGTCTCTTAAGGTCCTTTCTAACTCTGCTTCATATGGATATTACCAAGTCTTATGAGTGTGTGCAAGTGTCATGAGAGGAGCAGTTTAATGGGGGAGAATTATTAAGTGTTTCATAATACAGCATGAAAGTGAATGTAGTGCCACATCTATGAAAGAGTAGAGGCAGAAAGGCCATTTTAAGTGAACTTGAACAGAGAAGGGGGAAAAAGCTGAAGGCATACCAAATACCTTAAGTTAAAATGTACCAGCCAAAGACAGATTTCATTTCTCTGCTGCAGTATGCCCTAACAGGTAGCCTGAGGGACTTCAAAAGATGTGATTGATCTCAAGTGAGCAAGCAGAATACTCATTTGGTAGTCTCAGCTTCCAATATACAGCTGAAGTAGTTTTGCTGCCTTTAAGACAGAAGGTACTGCACAAGGGTGAGGAAGAGCTAAGATGATCTGACAGAAAAAGAGAGATTAGTGTTAGATCCAGCAAATTCAAGCTAACATATTGGTTTATGCCAATATTGATGCAGCTTTTGAGGAAAAGAAGAGATACACCTACACAACTCCTATAACCATCATCTAAAAGTAAAATTAAGAAATGCAGTAACTTGGGTTTGTGCTAGTTCTGCAGAAACATGAAGAACCTCATTAGAAAAAGAGACACTACAGATATTTTCAGAAATTACTTCCATAGGTTTTGAGTTTTGTAACGTTGATTTTCTTCTAGATAACTTTTCAGACTATCCTAGTCCTCTTGTTCTACATGTGAATTGCTTTGGGTGGTGCCTTATATTGTGGGGTGGATGTTTAGGAAAATTGTCATTGTTTTTCAAATCCTAGTGGACATGGTTCTTGAGAGGAAAAAAATTCCCTGTAAGCCAGTCCTGTAGACTTAAAATCTCAGTGTTTTTTTTTGACAGTGGTATGAATTATGACCCTGGAAGGCTGAAACAGTGGACTAAGCTAATGGTGGGGCCATACGCAGATTGTTGTTAAATGTTGCTGATCCTTCAGTGGGAAGGACCTCATTAACTATGTTGTGTGTGTAGTATGTGTGTACTACTTCAGTAGTATGTCTTGATGCAGTGTTTCAGTGTATTCTTCTTTGTATGCTTAATTTTAATTTAGTGACAGTGGAGTTTGGATTCTTGGTGATGTGTTCTTATGGACTAGCTGAACACTCTGGATGGTATATTGTGATGTTAACCTAGAGCAATGAAGTCTGAAGCCATCTCAGAATCACGTTATAGGCTGCATGTTTGCTTGAAGGTGTAGCTTGGTTAACGTGTAAAGTGCTTTGTGAAAAATCTGAGGTGCTCCCCCCCAAAAAATGGTTTTCATCATTCCTTTCAGCAGAGGAGTACATAATGCTCAGCAACAGAAGTGGCTGCCAATGCAAGACATACAATAAAAATATAGATCACAAAAGGTAGCTCATAAAGTATGTTTTCTTGGAGAAGATTGCTCAGAAGACAATTTGGAGACTTAGAAAACTTAAGTGTATTTCAGGCTTCATGTAAAGGTGGGTTTTTTGTTTTTCATTTTTGATTATTTTTCACAAAACAACAACAAAAGCTGCTAATCCCTGCTGTAAGAGGCAGCTTTTTTTTCAACTCCATAGTTCAGGATAACTGTTGATATAGTACATTTATGGAGAGAACAAAGTGGTTGTGGAGACATTCATGTTGGAGCATATTGAATGAGTAGGAGACAGTCTGGGCAGTTTAGGAATAGTTGCATGCCAACATATCACAGAATCACAGAA
>VXAA01000611.1:22433-37345 GCA_013399115.1 Anseranas semipalmata
AACCATGGTCTTAAAGATAATGCTTATTCTTTGGACTTTGATGAATGAATCAAGTCACTTTACTATTTCACTGTTAAGTCTTTTAATTTCTGTGCTTACTTTCATCATTTTAATATAACAACTTTAATTACCTTATTTTCAGTTGTAAATAAATGTAAATTCAATGTAAATAAAGTAAGAAGAAATTAATTTATAGTAGCCAAAGATAAAGTAGGTCACTCAGTTGCTGCCAAGAAACCTGTTGATTTTCTTAAATGATCAACAAAAACTCAAAACACATCTTTGACTTCTGTTTAGGTTCAGTGGATATATCTTTTTTTCTTTCTTTCTTTCAGTTCTTGACACTCCTTTTGGAAGTAACTGTTTATTTCTGGAATTCTTGTAAACATTAATCCTTCAAGTAATCCTTAATTTGGCTTCAGGTCTAGGAAAATGGATTGGGGGAGAGTAGAGGTAGGACTACTATTGAAAGCCAGTTACTAAGTTGTCTGGAAGGACTATTTTCCAATACCCTCTGATTGTAAATGATAAAAGAACACAATACAAATGTTGGTATTTAGAGGAATGTGTTAGGAAGAGTGGCAGAAGGGAGTAACGGTTTTGTGAGGAAACATGTCACTCAGCTGCCAAACAGACAACACTTGAATGAGGAGTCATTGCCATGAAGTGTCTGATTCGCCTGTATTCAAGAATATGTGCTTGGAGCTTTATTGCCTGTTTATTTTCCTAGGAAAGATGTCCTGAAGTTACGTGCTTATCATGTGAAGGAAACTCTTGCCTTCTTCTAATATGTCTTGTTAAACTGCTATGAATTAGGCTTGAAATAGTCTTGTGTGCTTTCACTGATGCTTTCAAACCCACAAATTAAAAGAAATGTATGGGTTATTAAATCTAAAGAATTCAGTAGCCTTTTCTTTCACTTCAAATATATGCCACCTGTCTAAACTCTGTTCAAGAATTCTTGCAGAATATGACACACTCCTACCTATGTCCCCCATATAGATATTGGTCAGTAAACAATGCTTGAAACATTTCAATAAATATTACAGGTGACAAGATCAATCTGTAGTCTTACAGTGACCCATAGAAGGTTTTTAAAATGTCTAGATTATTAAGTGTCTAGACTATTAAGTTTGAAAGAGGGAGAAAAGTAATAATTTATCTTAAGGTCACTGTTAATTACAATTTTAACCTTGCAAAGTTTAAAAGGCTGACTGAAGTTATTCTGTAAATGAACTAGCCTAACTAGCATGAACATAAATTTGTGCATTCTGATCTCTTGATGAGATCTGTTTTTATTTATTTATTTATTTATTTATTATTTGTTTGTTTGTTTGTTTTTGTTTATTTGTTTTGTTGTTGTTGTTCTTTGTTTTTGTTGGTGGTGGTTAGTTTCTGTTTGGGAGGTTGTTTGTGTCTTTGTTGTTGTTTTTCATTCATTTGCTTTGTTATTTATTTATTTGGCAGAGGAACTACAATTTTTAGTAACTGTTTATGCCAACAGGTGCACATATAGAGCAGTAATAAGCAGCATAGTCATTCATGTCATGAATTGGCCACATGTTATTTCTGATGGAATTCCTGACTGAAATTTTCACTGTTACTATTCATCTCTTTTATCTACCTTCTACTCCCTTGTCTATATTTCCAGTAATACATTTGAAAAATCTTGATTCTGGATCAGTTTCAAGTATTCATTATTTATACAGCCAAATTGCTTAAGCAAAGTTTTTTCCTCTTTCCACAAAAACGTGATATATCCTTCCTGGAATCAATAGTTCCCCTGTTTGGACACATAAGATTCAACATTTCTGACTATTGCAGGGTTAAAACAAAATCTTTATGCTACTGGTATGGTAGATTTCAACTTCCTAATAATATCTGTAGTTATTTTTAGACCTGGCAGCACTCACAATTTCAGACTTAAAACAACCTTAAGTTTTTGTGAATAGAAGCATTTGGAATACTTACATGAACATTACATATATAGGTTTCATGTTAGTTATGCATATATATCTGCACCAACAAAAAAAAAAAAAGTGTTAGAAAGATTGATGAATAAAGCTCCCAAGCTTTTGAACATTTATACATTCTGAATGCATAAGATATGCACTTTAGAGATCCTAATATAAATATTATATGTGGCCAAATCACTTGTGAATAAAGTGCCAATTCTCAAATCAATCTGGTTAAACTTTCATCCTTCTGAAATATTGCAGTTCAGAAATGGCATGTTGAAATTCTATACACAAAATATTTTTATTGCAACACCATCAAGGACTCAGGTGTAGGAACACTGAAGTTAATGTTGATAGCCTAATTCTTATTATTTGAGTCCAACTTAAAAAAAAATAAAATAAAAAGAGACAATTTATAATATTTAATAGAATGTTTTATGCAGCCTTACAAACACTGCATTTAAATGCTTTACATTATAACCTTTTTATATGAGTTGGTCTTTAAATGTTATTAAAATCTGTAAACCAATGCAAGCCTACATAACAGTTTAAGAATTACAAAGATATACATTTTGAAAGGGTGACCAATAGTACAGATATTGAATTCTGAATTACTTTAGGCTTTCACATGTGACCACTTAAATATTCAATTATGAAAATTATAATTAAAAAAAAAAATTATCAGATATAAAAATTGTAAGAAAAATTGGTAATATCAGATAAATGTAAAATGAGGAAATAAAGGCATACAGGAGCGTATTTCCACATTTTTTTCACTAATTTTTCCTTTCTGTTCTTTATCAAATACTACAATGTTTATGTCTTTATTCTGACTATTCCTAACAACAAATAGAAACCTGTGTATGCAAAAAAAATATGGTATTTGACAATTACTCTACCTACCAGTAATATCAAACATTATTTTTTATTATTTTAGGTCTCTATCCTGAGACAAAACAACAGGATGTGCCTTGGAGAAGAGTAAGTTTTTTTTTTTGTTTTTTTTTTTTTTACTACTGTAACAGCTGGATTCTGTATCTTGAGTTTCAATTAAATGGCTCCATTATCCAGGAATTTTAAAAATAGTAAGCCTCTGCCACTGAATGCTATTTACCATGACCCATAATGTTTAGTCAGGCTTCACCTTGATTTCAGCAGGAGTTTTGCCTAAATAACATTATTGTTCTGAGTACATAAATTTAAACATTAATGATTTTTAGTAAGTTAGTATAAAATATTTAAGCATCTATATTTCTCATGACTTCCTAAAATTCTATGAATGGGAAAACATCCTAGGCGATTTTGTTGAAAAGTAACATTCTTCTACAAAAGAATCCCAAAGGAAGAGGAACTCTTCTTACAAACTAACAAGCAAATAACAAATAAATAAATAATAATAATTTTTAAAAAGGTGATAAAGTACAGTGGCTTTTTATTAATGCATACCTTCCATATTTAAAGACTATATGGGGAATTATTGTTTCTTTTTTTTTTTTTTTTAGCTTACTTGCTAGTCACTGGGCATTCTCCTCTTTTTGCACCTGAAATATCTACCTTCTCTATACTATTTGGAAAGTTTTTGTTTGTTTGTTTGTTTGCTTTAATTGTAGAAAAGGGCATGAAGCTAATACACAATTTAAGTCACTCCCTCAAATATCATAATTAACGAGCTTTAAAACAGAAGTATTTTTCTTGTTCACCTTTTGCATTGTTTTCCAATACTGGGAGAAATCCCAAGAAAAAACATATTCAAATGCCAATGACTCAATGTCATAGCTTGGGCAGATAAGAACGTGCTAATATCTGTTAACTGCTAGAAGCAGGCTAGAAACAAAGTGGTATGTCAAGTCTCTGCTATGTTAAGAATTTGTCATGACATTGGTAGGGAAATACATCCAATTTAATGTAATGTAAATAATAGTGATTTCCAAGGGGTATGATGTTATGTTACAATGCTGGATGCTAATCCTTATTTTTGTGTGTTAAAGATACCATAAAATGTGTTTGTACGGGAAAGGTAAAGGTACTATAGCCCTCCAGTTGTAAAAGAAAACATGCTTGGAATTTTACTGTTGGTGTTATGAGTTTAGGACTTGTATTTTAGACCAAAGACTAACTCCAGTCCTAAAAGAAAGAAGTTCTCCACCTAGGAGAATGAATTGTGTTTTACTGCACAGGAAAGAGTGCAATGGGTCAAAGGTGGGAGCAATACTGGGAGTAGATCATCTGTGCCTGGCTCCTGAGAGAATCTCTCATTTTCTCTTTCCCCAAACATAAAAGCAATCTCCTACAGGCACTGAAAGGTATATCTTCAATTCATTTCAGTTGTCACAGTTCCTTTCCATTCAACAGAGTGGTATTAATTTTTGCCACCTCACTGCTTGAACATAAATCTTTATTACCTTAATTAATGAGTTTCATTTTTCCCTTCTTTTGATGTGTTTTGTGAGAATACACTGTCCTTCCAGTCAAATTTGCAGGGCACTCTAAGAGTCATTTGACATAAGCCCTCAAGCATTGAAGCTATGCTGTTTTCAGGCCTACTGAGAAATTGGTATGTTACTTGCTTCACAAATGTCTTTTTGTTCTCAAGATATTCTTTACTATGCACAATCATATCCTGATAATGCCTCAAGATATTTTCAGTAGACAAGAAGATATTAAGTTCTAATGAGAGGAAGGAAGCCAAGAAGGGAAAATGCAGTTTTCTTTCCTTTAAGATATTAAGTTGCAGACATGAGATCATCCATAAGCAAAGTCTGAACAAAACATTTAGAAGTCAGAAATATTAACCTAAATGAAGAGATTTTCAGACAGAAGACTCTATGCATGCAGTTTACTTTACACTTGTTACTTGCTGTTGCAAGACATTTCTGCCACAAAGACATTTCTGGCAATCTAGGAGGAAAAAGGGATAGCAAACAGGAAAATGTGAGTGTTATGTCCTAAAACCAGTATTTTGATTCAAATGTCAAAAGTACAGTACCATACTTACGTGTACCTTCTAACCACATATATTCTGGAGTTGTATTCATTTGTACTATTCTTCCTGCACTGACAAGAGTTATAAAGATATGAGCTTCAATCCCAATGATAGTCCTTATCAGAAAACAAAAGGTGAATACATAAACCATCTTAATGATAATGAAAAATTTTCTTACATAGTATCCTGTAAATAAATGTTTTTTTTTTTTTTTTTCTTAGCTTCTCTAATTCTGCAATAGGAGTATAAATTGTAAAAAATACCTTCCAGTGTGTTGTTTAGACTTTGAGGGGAGTGTGCCCGGGACTGTAAAGGTGCACCCATAGCAGCACTTACCAGTGACAAACTCTTCCTTTGTCAAAATGCTCCACTGTGCCCAGAGAAGTGGATACCAATGTCCCTGGATGTAGTGATCACTAGAATAGTATTTGTGTCTATATTTGAACAAAACCTGCTGCTACAGTCTCACTTGTATAGGATCATATTCCGTGCAAGTAGAAAAAGGTCTACTAATCTGCAGATTACAACTTCATGCCAGCAGAGCTTTCATTAGAATAAACATGTTTTTACACAAAGTTCAGATTACAAAGTAAAGCTAATGTTATGTCAACAATAGTCATGTGATAATGTTTCTAAAACTGTAGTTCACCAGGTTAATCCTGGACTGCACTTACCGTGTGAAGAACCTTAACAAAATAAAAGTGCTTTTAAGTAAAGCCTTAAAAAAGGTCTAACTTTGGCAAAATGCCTAAAAGAACAAGTTTACAATATCAAATAACATGATGTTGAACTTTCTTTCAAAATACAAACTATATATCTTTTCTGGAGAAATATAAATGGAGGAGCCGAAATTTAATTTTTAACAGATCCTGTTCTGTCCTGTCAAATGGCAGATGTTTAACACCCACTTTGAATATTTGGTTGATCAGTCAGAATAATATGAAACTCCATGAAATCTCCATTAACATTTTAATATATACCTTTGAAAGTTTTGTGAGCAATGGAGTCTGGAAACAGATACTTTTTTTCATTTAAAAATTATTTTATTTATGTTCTTTGATAGATCAAAGCCTCAAAGTTTGTAGACACTGAACTGTTTCTAATTGTTGATCTATTCAAAGGCTTATCATCTTTGTTATAACGACAAAATATGTTCCTTCTTATAATGGTACCAACCTACCCCTCTAAAAATATTAGGGTTAAAAGTTGCCTAAAAAATGTAGTGTATTCAAAGGACAGAAAATGGTCCCTTTCAGTTCTACTTCTGTTTTGATATAATCACGTATGTTATCATTGATCAAAGTCAACTAGACATCTGAAAAACATTAGATTAGAAAGCATCAACTCTCTGCTTCTTTTCCTCTGAAGAGACAGAAATGTTTTGCTGCAAGGTAGAATAATTACATCTATTATTTGCAAGTAAAGGACAAAGGTGATATTATAACTATTATGAAATAACATAGCTAACAGAAAAAAAATAGTATAGATATAATTTATAATATATATATAATTATATAATATATATTATATAATGTAGAACATAATGTGAAGATGATTGTTCTTTCTTTATGAACACTGCCTGTTCCAAAGAAACAGAACAAAAATCATTTTATGTGGTAGAACTTCAGATCAATACTTAAAAACAAAACACATATATTAAAATAAACTTGAAGGAAATCTTGGAAAGGAAATGAAAGAAGGAAATGAATGAAGGAATGGATGAAAGAAATAAATATGAAGGAAATGTATTACACAAAGTATTTTTTTTTAATTTTTTCATATGAAAACAAAATGAAAACCTTTAGAAGTCCCTAAGTGTTCACACCTTTATTTTAACATAAAAACTATGTGAAAATTTTTGAAGCGAACCATTGTAAATAAGTCTGCATTGCTCAACAAAAAGTGTTGACTAGAATCTATATTAATAACTAAAGCATATGACAGCATTAGTTGTGTCATCATGCTTCAGCATCTGTATCTTAAAAATGAGCTAAAAAAAATGAGTTTTTTATGCTTTGAAGTGTTTTTATATACCTTTTGTTGTCTATATGAATTGAGACTATCATGTTCATATGATTTCCAGAAAAATTCTTTCAGACCTCTACTTCAGCTGTTCAGTTCTTAATTGAGGTCCAGATTGTGTGCTTTTTGAACAAATTTCACTGGACACTTTTGGGTTTTTGAGGTAAATATTTTTTTCAGTTCTGTGTCTGTCTCTCTGCACACAGCAGAAGACTTTGTAGAATTTTGTTAAGAAATTTCTGGATTTTTAAAAAAATATTCTGTATTTTATGTGTACCCTAATTAAGCAGACTTTAATTAATAATTAAGATAGAATTTCTAATCCTTTTTATTTACTACAGCCAAATTAGTAGAAAGATATCAGTGATATTTCTATGTGAAAATGGCAACAGTTCAGTCTTAAATGTGCTAAAAACTCATAGCTCTTTAGTAAAACACACCTACGTCCCACCTAAATATCATAGAAAAAAAAATGACATAGGTATAAACAGGAAAATTTAATAGTCTCATAAAATGGTTATGCAGCATATGGCTCAAATTAATGTAGCCAAAAAAACTCATTCAGAAACCCTTCTACAGCTATGTTTTTGCCTATGAATCACTTCTTTTTCCCCTTGAGTATTTTAAAGTCACTCTAAAAAGCAAAATCTTAGCAGATTATTTCTATTATGTCTGAGAATGTCCTGAAGAAATCTCAATGGTTTTGTTTTACTTGATCCAACACAAAAACCTTACATTAATTATAATATCAAAAGAAAGGCTAGTTACTCTTTCAAAGACAAATTCTAAAGGTGATATGCCTTACACAACCATATCAGAGAACCTCACGGTTTTCACATCAACTACAGGAAATCAACTAAAATAAAAATAAAATAATCAGATGACTTTGTGAAAAGAAAAAATAAGTCTCCCCTTGTGGAGATCTCTACCATCAGAAACAATTTGGGTATCTAGACTGGAAATGAATAAAATTTTCGGTTTCAGGATAAGAACTGCCCTTTCTGAGAAGCACAAACAGAAGACTGCAGGTATATTAACCAATTGGCACAAGTTCCTAAATTCTTTATAATGTACGGCAAACAACTTGACACAAGGTACTTTTTACGGTACTTTTGTGAACTCAAGTTGAGAAGCCTATAGGCAGCTAGGCTTTTCCCCTATGATATGAGGTTTTATTACTGCAACAATTATAACGTATTTCTTACATGTCTTACTTATATATATGATCTGCTAATGTCCATTTTAAAAATCCCAGATACCCCTCCTTTTTGGAAATAGCAAATTTACTGTGTTCTTCATTTCCTCTGGAAAGTTCTGTCTGAAAAGTAACAGTAAAAGTAACTCAAGGGTATCTTCTGAAACTTACATGTCAGATGCTGCTAAAATTGTTATACACGTTGGTCTGTTTCTGCAGTTTAAAATACATCTATTGATGTATTCTTCTTGTGTTTCTTTCTTGAAGGACGGTTTTCATTTTCCAATTTTTATAACATATTGGCATTGTAGACAATCAAACAAAGAAGAAACAGTACATTTGGGTTTAGGCTCTTTGTTTCCTTATGCTGTTTTGGCACTGAAGATGTTGCAAGATTTGCTTCATGAGACTGCTCTCAGTTTTTACAGTTACAAGGGCTTTACACAGTTTCTTTTACTTAATTGTTTGATTATTTATTATAATACGTTAAATAAATGTAGAGCCAGTAATATACATACACACCTCAGTGTGATGACAGTACTATGCAGTTCCCTATAGATCAACACAATTGGTTCTGATGGTAAATTTCTGAAGGAGCTTCACATAATGAAATTATTGTTCTTTAAAGTAAATGCTATTTTAATTTATAATATATGAAGAAAAAGGTAATGATGAAGTGTGATACAATATTTTTCTTCTCTTGTATTTGATTCATACAGAAGTTCAGTAAATGAGAGGTGAAGGAATTACCCTCAGATGCATGTTTACTGTTAATATAGTTAAGTGTAAGTCTTGTCTGCAGCAAAGATTCCTAGTTTTCCCCCCTTTCTTTCTTATTATTTAGAATATTTTAGTCAAATGTTTTTTGAAAGTCTTAATGCTAGGTAAGACCAAAAATCCGGATGTGTAAATTTTATACTGATAGAAAAGTCTCCCTGAATTTTGGATATGAGGAGGTTAGAAAAATAATTTCAATGATTTCTGTGGATTAAATTTTTTCCCTGAGGTACTCAAAGGCTTGCACTGTCATGCAGAAGCAAAGTAAAGGGAAAACAATTAGAAATTTATTATGAAGAAAAGTATGGCAATATAGTTTTTGCCATTGTCCAAATAGTAGTGTTTTAAATTGTTCCATTTTCTTAGTGTATTACTATAATAGCAGCAAATGGGAAAAATAATGTAAGTATAAAATTTTTGACTGTCTTAATAATCAAGTTTCTGTAAAGCACCGTAACATATATCTTGCATATATCTTAGTATAAATCACTGAAACTCTTTTTGCTTTATTTATTTTGAGGTCCAAGCAGTTTTGCTGACTTTTATTAGTGTTTTTATTTTTCAATTAATTTGATAGTTATCAGTAGATAAATTGTAGACATGCAGAGTGGCATTTTGCCTCTGCCAAAGACGTAAACATTTTGCACTATGCAATATAAACAACAATATTACTTTGCTGCACTGCAGAATTTTGTCTGCTTATTCTGATAGTGTGGATCAGGCAGCCAAATTATTTTTTTTTCTCTTTCTGCGTCAGTGATGCTATGTTTACTTATAAGTGACTTCTAAGTAGATTGTTTTGCCAGCCTTGTACTGCTAACGAAGACTTTTTTCAAACACTTCTGTCTGTGTGTGATTTGAAATTTGATCCTAAGGAAAAAGAGATTGACCACTAAACAAATATTTAAGAAATAAAATAAAATCCAAAATAATCATCTCTACTTTGTAATCGTAATGGTAGGAAGTTCAATATTTCTGCTCAAACAAAAAGGCTGGTAGACATATTTACCAAAGGCCTTATAATATTTGCAGTCGACTTTGGAGAAGACAACATTTATAAAACCTTTACAGTGTCTGGCAGGTGCCATGCATTCTCTTGGGGATTAGTGTCATTCAGATATTGTCTTTCATTTGAACATCAGCCCCCCCCNTTCTAATAGCTTTTGGAAATTAAAACCTTTCTGTTTGTGTCATTATAATACCCTTTGAGAATTTACTTTTGGGAAATAAATGCCAGGAAAGCTGAGAACTATTGTAATTTTTAAGAGGTGAAAAAGAAAGGCAGAGAGAAAGAAAGAAGGCAAGAAAGAACAAACAAACTAGTGGTATAAATGTAGTATGAATACATTAAAAGCATGACGTACATTTTTCCCTTTTAGTTTTTCCCTGTTATTTATTTATTTATTTATTTAGCTGAATGAATTAGGGAGGTATTTTCCAGCATTTCCATCTTTGAATATCCATTCCTTATTTTAGCTACCTCAGTTATATTTTTTTCTTTTTTGTGATATAAGTAGACAAAATATTTTTTTTTAGTATGACTTAGCAACAAAAATCAGTTAATAATGCCATTTTGAAAATAAAAAATATGCTCTGAAGAGGTTTAACTAGTTTTGCTTCTTTAAAGCCCCACAGGTAGGTGAAGAATTGTTAGATTCTGGCTTTCTAGATTCTAGGTTTCTAGATTCTAGGTTTCTAGTGTATGTAAATTTGGAGACAATACAAGGAATTTAGGAACTAAAAAAGAAATACTTAGAAAGACGGGCATTAGACAGTGGCTTATCAACTGTCTTTTGGTGTTCCTTTTCTGTATCTAGAAAATGTGTTTAGTTCCATGGTATAACTTAAAGTAAGGGCAACGTAAAATTAGAACAGAAAAAAAAAAAAAATCATTAAAATGTCAATAACAGATTTCAGGTTGCCAAAAGATATCTAGTGTTTTTGGCACCAGGATGCTATATTGTCTATTTTCAGAACTGAAAAACATGTCTTTTCTTAGTATTTGAAATGAAAGTTTTGAAAGGTTTGAAAGGATCTTTCCTTCATCCCATACAGTTTGCCACAGCTCTTTTGGGGGATGAATGAAGAAGAGACCGGTGTAGAATCTAAAAGTTGGACAGAAGTGTTTCCACTTGTTTTTTGTTACCTTTTTAATCTAGACGGTCTTGGTAAATGAAAATCCTGTCATTACAGCAAGGCTTTTGGTTGTTTTCTGCTGAATCATAGGCCTGCAGTTCAGTCCCATAAATTTACACTCTACTAAAGTTCCCAGCTGTCTCCTTCTCCCCCTGGAGCTCAGTGAGTCTTTGTGGTTCATGGATTCCTTTGTACCAGTGCAAGTTCTGACTGTTTCTGCTGACAACACTTTTCTCAATTGCAAGCATTGCTGCCAAAGAAACTCTGTGGTACAGCTCCAAGAGGAAAAATAAACAGGTCATGTGCAGTTTGATAAAAGCTTTATTTGCAGTCACAGAGTTTAATTTGCTTTTTGAGGTAGCACTGGGCTATAGGATTTGTTTGCCATTATTAGCTAAAGTGGAGGGAAAGGGTGGAAAAAGTGTGAGAATTACATCGATATTTCTGAGGAGAAGGCAAACTGAGCACATACGGAGAATAAGGAAAAAAAAAAGGCAGATTCTGAAAAAGGTGAAAAGTGAGATAGGAAAGCACCAGAAATATGAGAAGGACTCCAAATGTGTGAAGAAATCTGGACTGCCAGATACATATAATTCGCAGACTGGCAAAACTCCACAAATTCCTGTTGCATTTACATATTTTTGTCACCTGGGAAGTTTTCCACCAAAATTTCTGGAAAACAGTTTTTTGATAAAATTTATAAAATGTCTTACGTTGGTTCCCATGGGTTTCTAGCTTACAATTAAATCCTCTCTGATACACAGAAATATTTTTCAGACTGAATAGATGTTTAATTAACATTTAGATATATGTTTCATAGATTGTTGTGAAATGTGCAATGTAGCGATGTTTTGTCTTTTATTGTGTAAAAAATATTGTGTGACAGAGACCTCTAAAATGTCATGAATGCACTGCCAGTTAGAAAGTGGACAGCTTCCCTAAGTGGCACCTTTAAACAAAAAAGGAAGGACAACGAAAAAGAAAGATAACTTACTATTTAAGAATTTTATAAATACTCTAGAATTTTTTATCCCTTCATAAAAGTAGTGTGACATTTCTAACACTTTCCTCCCAAAGTGAGGTGGAGTAGTCTTTTCAGTTTTGAATGTCTTACTCATTGATCATTATAACAAATATTATAACAAACAGTTAACAATAACATTATTCTGGAGATGTAACTACCGAGCGATCACTCAACGTAATGACTTCCTACCAAAGTAAACAATAAATTAAAAGCAAATTATTTTCCAGTTTAACAGTTTTGTTTAAATCTCTCTCTCAAAAAAAAAAAAAAGAAAGAAAGAAAATAAAATAAATAAAAATAATAAAAATATTTAAAATAATATAAAATAAATGAAATATAAAAATAGAATAAAAGAAAGAAAAGCCTTTCTTCAGGTTTGTATTTCTCTATTTAATTCCTTCTCCAAACGTAGAAAGTTACCAGACTTTCTCACCTGACGGATACTGATTCATACAATTGTATGCAAAAAGAGTGTTTTGTTAGTTGTTTTATCGCAGTGCTTATTCAGAGAGGTAAATTTGGATTCTTAATCAGCACTCTACAGCTGGAGTTAGCTTGTTTGGCAGTGAAGACTGTAGTCTCTTTTGCCCCAGGACTCCTCCAGAAGAGCTCTCCTCTTAGGGAGCTGTGCTTCGAGAGGAATGAAGAGAAAGTAAAAACCCTGAATAACAAAAACTTCTTCATTTGCTTGTTAGTAGTGCCTGACTTTATAAAAAAATAAATGAATGCATTTTTAAAGCAAATACATTTTTCCCCTCACATGTGGAATGCTTTGTTTTTAATGTCAAATTTCTATTCAACTTGTTTGAAACATGATTACTCAATCTGACTATGCTATCATAATGATGCATCATGACTTTCCTGCATTTTAGAGGGTTGTACAAATACCCTACTCCCCTAAAAGAAGTTGAAATTTTGTTAAAAGATGATTTTTTTTGCTGCCATGAAAGGACAGATTGGAGATCTTTAAAAGTACGAAGGGGAGAAAGAGTGACCTAAGGCCAAATGAAAAGGTACATATTTTAACTTTTCTCTGTTATAACCATTTTTATTTTTATTTTTATTTGTCATTTGGAGTTACTTTAGAAAAGCAGTAAATCTTAATTTGGACTGCTCATGCTCTGAATCAGAATTTTAAGGACTAATTTAAGAGAACTTTATACAACAACACTAATTCTGCAGTTCCCTCTATACTACCAAAACGCAAGCAAAATGGAGGCAGTTACAGCTAGTTGTTTCACTGCTTTTATGATCTACATAATCTTATCAAACTTTGAAGAAATAAATGCAGTAGAGCAATTTTGCCTCAGAGCTCACTAGAAAATACGGATATAAGAGATGAGGTGAACATCACATTTGAATGTGGACATTCAAATCTCTTCCTTACAGAGATTGCTAATGAAATGGATGATTTGCTTTAATTTGGGTCTATGTTTTTCTTTAACTCAAACAGAGAACTTTACTATTTCTGATACCAATAGAAAATGTAAATTTCTCATGGGATATCATCTTCATTTTTTATCTGTGCAAGAATGGAGAGCAGCAAAAGCAACTTGAATAGAATAGAATAGAATAGAATAGAATCCATATATATATATAATTATTTTTTTTCTCTTTCCTATACTGCTTGGTAAGGGAATTCAAAGAGAAGGAGGATGTGTAACATCTATTAGAAAATGTTTCTGGTCACTTTCCTATAAGCAGTATTGTTTCTGTTAACCACCCATCTCCTGCATGAAACTTTTCCAGATGCGTTTTGAAAGAGTAATTTTACAGGATCTGGAGAATTTCTCTTATCTGTCATAACAGAAATATTTTCAAAGGATGCTGTGTAATTAAGCATGAACTCCCCTGCCTGTGTAGCAATCCTAAATCAAACTGTGCTTACTGTGCTTTTCCAGGTGTTTCTCTGAGTGCTTTAGAATGTTTCCAAGCATACCCCCTTAGAATGAACATTTCACTGATTGGTCTGCAGTTTCCTCATTTTCATCTTCTTTGTTTCTTTTTCTTTTACTGTTAGTTGTTTTCTAGAAAATCTCCTTCTTTTCAGATGGAGATTGACAATAATGGTGGAATTCAGGTGTACAAAACTGAGATAGGGCCAAATTCAGAGACAAATTAAGAAAGACTTAATAAGATTGTTTCCACTTATTTCATCATGCAAATTACAGCTTTTTCTGCAGTTTTTCTACAGACTTTCCTATAATGACAGCAACTTGTAAATGTGAAAGTTTTACACTTTCTTGCATGTGTTGTGATTTAGCCTTTTGAGTATGAGTGAGGGATTATGCATAAAATTTATTTTCCAGAAAGGCCCACTTATAGACATCGAAGCTAAAATGAAATAAATAAATAATAAAAAAAGTGAAAGTAGAGTTGCTTATTGTATCATTCACTCAGCTAGTAGCTACACTCAATGAGTGTTTTTAGGCCATAATCCTTTTTTCTGCTTCTCTTTCAACTGGGTATATTTCCAAGTAAAATTTAAAGAAATCTAAAGAACTGCAATTTACTTGCTAAGTGGGCAAAAGAAAGTATAACTTACAGCAGACTAGATTCATTTCTGAATTTATCTTACAGCTCCATGTAGTTGGATATAGAAAAGGCTTGCTGAATGACACTCTTCAATGTCATTCAATACAAAACTGGTCCCATCAGTGCAATAACAAATACCATCACTGAACAGTAATAGATTTCATGTTTTGTTTTGTTTTGTTTTGTTTTGGCATAGTTTAATTCCAAAGAATCATGCCTCATTTTTTTTTACTTCTTTTGAATGTTGTGTATCTCTGCCTCCCTGACAAAAAAAAAAAAAAA
>VXAA01000611.1:37371-54278 GCA_013399115.1 Anseranas semipalmata
TCATTCTTAGGTGCACTAACCTATTATTCATATAGTGCCTTTTATCTCTGTATTTTTATTTCCTGCTTTGACCAGATTTTCAGAAACTTCATACCCTTCTTCCCCTTTGGATGCCCTTTTAGGATTTTTTTTTTCTTACTACTCAGCCTACATTTTTTGTTTTTACTCTTTCCCAGTAATTCCAACTTCACAATTCTTGCAGACTGTATTCACTCTAAATAATCATAGACAGGATCTACCTCCTAAGCTTCCAGCCCGCCAAACTGATTGTGGTGGTACTGCATTTGGCTGCAGAGGTCTTCTACTTGGATTTTTGTGGTTAATGAAGGTGTTAGGCAGACAGTATAGAAATAAAATATTTGCAGAAAAGTGTGGTAGATAAATTTATCTTTTCAGAAGTTTTAGTATTATAACAATCTGTAATTGTTTTGTGATAATCAGTTGATGTTACTTTACCCTTTATTATTAATTGAGGAAAGAGAATGAAAGAATGGTTAAAAAAAATTCAGCGGTGAAGAAGGGACAGAATGGATAATAAAAATAAACATTCTTGAGTAGATCATTTACCGCAAGTAGTGTGAAGTTGTTTTGAATTATGCAAGGTTGAATCTGTTGCAGGGTACTGAACGTGAAAATTTCCTTAATGACTCAAATGCCCAGGAGCTAAAATATTAGATTTCCCAGAGCAGTGAAGAAAATCTTTTGGTTGATGTAAAACATGATATTTCTTCAAACAGCCAGAAGATATATAAAAAAATCATAGAACAATAATGCACAAAATAAGTGAATATTTCTGGGAATGAAAAGAAGAGTGTTAGAAGTAACATTACATTACATTACACAGCATTTTGCCCCTCATTAGATAATGGATATAATGATAAAAATACAGAAGAATTAACTTTCAGAGAGAATATAACACACCGAACAGTTTTCACTAAGGACAGACATTTGCATTAAATTTGGAGTATCAGGAATAGGGCTCATCATGAAGTGTTCATTTTTTGCTGTTGAGTTTTCCAGTAGAAAACACAGTATTTATCCAAGTCACTTTTTGTTATCCAAGCCGCTATGCAGTTTGAAAACATGGCAATTTTGCTTAATATCTTTTAGAAAAAAATACAGCTTCAATAGTTTCACAATAAAACATTTTGATTTATAAATATTTTTCAAAGGAAATAAGTGACAGATTGTATCTGTTTGTGTTTGCATAGTTTATACCGCAAAGATTAAGTTCTGAACAAAACTTTTATTTAAACGAGCATTTAAGCTGTTTGGTGTTTGTGTGCAATTGTCAGAAGTTATCAAAGATTTTTGTTGCTATAAAAGGTAAAAACATGAACAGACAAGGAGCCGGACAGTCTTTTTGAATATCTAGAATGGAAAGTAAGGTCTGGATGCAAATGTTGTCTTAAAAGGTATATATGTAATTCTGAAAAATCATATTGGTATACAATAATACTTCTACTACTATTCTAAGCTTTCTGATTTTTCTTCATTCAATCATAGAATGGCTTAGGTTGCAAGGGACATTAAAGACCATCTATTTCCAATCCCCCTGCCATGGGCAGGGATGCCACCCACTAGATCAGGTTGCCCAGGGCCCCATTCAACCTGGCCTTGAACACCTCCAGGGATGGAGCATCCACAACTTTTCTGGGCAACCTGTGCCAGTGTCTCACCACCCTCTGAGCAAGTAATTTCCTCCTAGCTTCTTATCTAAATCTCCCCTCTTTTAGCTAAAAGCATTCCCCCTTGTCCTATCACTATCTGCCTGAATAAAAAGTCACTCTTCATCTTTTTTATGAGTCCCCTTTAAGTATTGAAAGGCTGCAATGAAGTCTCCCCAGAGCCTTGTCTTCTCCAGGCTGAACATCCCCAGCTCTCCCAGCCTTTCTTCATAGGAGAGGTGCTCCAGACCTCTGATCATCTTCATGGACCTCCCCTGGACCCACTCTAAGGGGTCCCCATTTTTCTTCTGCTGGGGATCCCAGAGCTGGATGCAGTACTCCAAGTGGGGCCTCACAAGGGCAGAGTAGAGGTGGAGAATCACCTCCCTTGACCCGCTGGCCATGCCTCTTTTGATGCAGCCCAGGATGCAGTTGGCCTTCTGGGCTGCAAGAGCACACTGTTGACTCATGTCAAGCTTTTTGTCCACCAGTACCCCCAAGTCCCTCCCTGCAGGTCTGGTCTCAAAGAGCTCTTCTCCCAGTCTGTACTTTTGTCTGGGATTGCCCTGACCCAAGTGCCGCACCCTGCACTTGGACTTGTTGAACCTCATAAGGTTCATGTGGGCCCACTTCTCAAGCTTGTCCAGGTCCCGTTGGATGGCATCCCTTTCTTCTGTTGTATCAACCGCACCACTCAGCTTAGTGTCCTCTGCAGACTTGCTGAAGGCGCATTCAATCCCACTGTGTCATTGATAAAGATATTAAACTACACTGGTCCCAAGACAGACCTCTGAGGGACACTACTCATCCCTAGCCTCCACCTGAACATAGAGCCATTGACCTCAACTCTCTGGCTATGGCCATCTAGCCAATTCCTTATCCACGGAATAGTCCACCCTTCAAATACATATCTTGCCAATTTAGAGATCCAGATGTCATGTGGGACCACATCAAAAGCCTTACAGAATTCCTGGTGGATGACATTTGTTGGCCTTCCCTGGAGTAACTGATGCAGTCACTCCATCATAGAAGGCCATGAGATTGGTCAGGCACAATTTGCCCTTTGGTAAAGCCATGCTGGCTATCTCAGATCACCTCCTTGTCTTGCATGCACCTTGACATTGCTTCCAGGATTCCATGATCTTCCAAGGCACAGAGATGAGGCTCACTGGTCTGTAGTTCCCTGGGTATTCCTTTCTACCCTGTTTAAAAATGGGAGTGATGTTTCCCTTTTTCCAGTCACCAGGGACTTTGCCTGACTGCCATGACTTGACAAATGTGATGTAGATTGGCCTGGCAACTACATCAACCAGTTCCCTCGGGACCCTGGGATACATATCATTGGGCCCTATAGACTTATAGCTGTTCAGTTTCATCAGGTGTTCTCAAATTCATCATCTTAATTTCATTATATTTAGTGTTCTATCATTATGCTGATGTACCATTTTAGGATGTTTCTTAAGTTATGTGCTGTGAACACTGAAAAAATCAGTATCAGTTGTTCTCCCAGGAAATATATAATACATACAGAGTGTTGCTAGTACTAAACCATTTAGAATCTCTGTTTCTCTTAGGTTGTATAGATTTAAAAGGTTTATATCCTACTAGGTAATATATGTTACATTTTTTCCCTTAACTTTTGAACTCATGTTTAGAAGCAGAAGTCACACACATTTACTCTCCAGTGTTTTTATTAGTTTGTGCTCATACAGGACAAACTATTGTAGTGCAGAGATACCCACTCTAGATCTGAAAGTATTAGTGTGGGTACCAGAACAAGATGGTTGATAGAGGAAGCATTATCTCCTTGTGTGTATGCTTTTCAGACATACAGACATACCTTCAACATTCACCTTGATTTAGGTAATTTAATTTTCCTTGTTTTATTTAATGTCAGAAAAAGCCTTGTTGTTCCCCCTCCCCCCCAAAAAAGAAAAGGAATAAAGACAAGAAAAATAGACAAGACAAGACAAGACAAGACAAGACAAGNGGAAAGGAAAGGAAAGGAAAGGAAAGGAAAGGAAAGGAAAGGAAAGGAAAGGAAAGGAAAGGAAAGGAAAGGAAAGGAAAGGAAAGGAAAGGAAAGGAAAGGAAAGGAAAGGAAAGGAAAGGAAAGGAAAGGAAAGGAAAGGAAAGGAAAGGAAAGGAAAGGAAAGGAAAGGAAAGGAAAGGAAAGGAAAGGAAAGGAAAGGAAAGGAAAGGAAAGGAAAGGAAAGGAAAGGAAAGGAAAGGAAAGGAAAGGAAAGGAAAGGAAAGGAAAGGAAAGGAAAGGAAAGGAAAGGAAAGGAAAGGAAAGGAAAGGAAAGGAAAGGAAAGGAAAGGAAAGGAAAGGAAAGGAAAGGAAAGGAAAGGAAAGGAAAGGAAAGGAAAGGAAAGGAAAGGAAAGGAAAGGAAAGGAAAGGAAAGGAAAGGAAAGGAAAGGAAAGGAAAGGAAAGGAAAGGAAAGGAAAGGAAAGGAAAGGAAAGGAAAGGAAAGGAAAGCTCTTTTTACAATTGTTTTGCATTTGTAATTGCAAACTGTATGAATTTGTGTTTGTTTGTTGATTATCACTGCTTGAGTCCATAATTTTTGTTGCTTAGGTTCTTCATTTTTCAGAAATATCAATCTTTTAGTGCATTTTTCTTGTAGGAAACCTTCTCAAAATGAGTATATGTCCTTCAATGACTAAGAAATAATATTGCTGTTAAAGAAGTAGGCAGGAGCCCTGTTTTCTGGCTGTCACAGTTTAGAGAACTGCTATAAAGACAGATCGAAACACAGTACGAGAGTACTTTGTGTCACTATGTGGATGTAGGCTAAGAGGAGATGCAACTCTGGTCAACTGTTTCTTCCTTCTTTGGAGTGTCCTAGAATTTTACAGCACTCATGGAAGAAACTTGAAGAGGGTCAGTTGTCTAAAGATCATTTTCATGTCAAAGTGATAGATTATTTTCTGCCTGATGTTAGTCAAGAACAATAAATTGCAAAGATCTTTTCCACCTAGATCCTTTTTCTATCAATTTTTTATGTAAACCTAAGTACTGGTATGGAGGCGTTGCTTCAAACTAAAAGGCGCACATTCAATCAGCAAGGGACAGAGGAGGAAGTTTTAATTCTCACTGAATAAATAAAATGTTAGTTAAGCAACTAAAAATAGTAGATTTTGAGTGATCAGCCAAATTAATATTTGTATGGTTTATGCAGGCTGAAAGAGTACTATGATTATCTCCTGCATGAGTTAGAATTAACTATGTTCTGGGAGATGTCCGAAATCTCAGTTCTGCAGCATTTCCTTCAGATTGTCCTAAGCATAGAAGGGTACACCCTACCACCAGTGCGCTAGTTTGGGAGAAGAATTTTGGGAGAGAAAAAGTGATAACCACCTTTTTTTTTTACTGGTGTTAACCAGAAGAGTACACTGACACACAGCAAACAATTGAAGGCATTTTTGGAAGCTGATAGAAGATAGCTGATAGAAGTTGTTCTTACCCACTCTGGTCTACTTTTTATCCTTCTAATGTTTATTTCTGCTTTTTGTCATGTCTGTTAATGTTAGTTTTCATTAGCTCTGTCTGGTTAGAATTTATGCAATTTATCTAGTTAGTGTTTATGTATTAAGTGTGGTGACGTTCGTTCATTTGAGAAAGAAGACGCACAGTCTTAGAAACTATCCCATTAATGCAGTGTATAATGTAGCTTGTGGTTAATTTTGACCTATTTCAGTACTATTACAAGGAGCTCATGTCTCTAGTTATCTCCCAATCCAATTGATCTTACCATGTAATTTTTCCTTGCCTATTGAGGCACCGCTGTGGTGTAGCATCTCTTGATGGTGGGGCAAGAATATTCACCTACTCAAAAGCTGTCTTGATACCAAAATCACAGCAAAAAGTTGTTAATTCTTCATGGTCATGATACATTACAATACAAATTTCTTAAATCATGTAGATATGTTGATATAAAGAGGTTGTCCCTGGTACAGGTAGCTATCACAATTGTGTTTCATAATAGTTTTCCTAAAGCATATTAAGCAGAGGTGGTATTTCAGTTCTTATGATAGGTAAACCACTGTTACTTAAGTTATGTAAGTATCAACACAGACTGTTTTCCTCACACATAATTGAGAATTAGTCTAAAAGGAAAAGGAAAGAGGATGAGAAATAACTACCTGCTGCATTTTGTATCATCAAAACTGTAATTCACCAATTGTTTGACATACTTTTGCCTTTTGGATCAGGGTGTTACATGGTGATACTCTATATTAGGAATGATAGAGAAAAAGTTGTGATAACTAACTTCTTTAAGATGTAACCTTCCCCTTCCCAGTTTTCCACTTTCCTCTCACCAGCAACACCTGTGATTCAGTTGTGATGGTTCAGTTACTTTTGTATAAGTCTGTAATGACATGTCTTTAAAGCTCAAACCATCCCCTCCATTCCAATTCTTGTGTTTTTGTTGTTGTTGTTGTTTGTTTTTCATTTTGTTTTGTTTTGTTTTAATTCTTATTTAATTCTTCAGTATTTTTTAATTAGGCCTTTAAAAAAAGTCATTTTGTGATGTGTTTGAAAAGATATAAAAATACACAAGCTTGACACAACTGAGATAGAAGTAACAACCTGGAATTGGATCTCCTGCCAGTAGAAAAGGACACAAAAACATGGTCCTATACTACTTCTCTTAAAGAAATTCTTAAAGAATTTGTTGATTTTATGTTTAAGGAAGCTTTCTCAAGGAAAAAAAAGAAAAAATAAGAAAAAGCAAGACAATCGCACAGATATATATATAGATATATATATATATGTATGTGTATATATATATATATATATATATATATCCATACTTTTGATAAAAAAGACAGTGGTGCAGTTCACTGTGTTGTGTTACTCAGTCCGGTCTCATCTTTTGCTGAGTTCTTATACCCCGATGCTGTGACATCTAAAGGCTAGCTATCTTAGTACTCAATTTCAGAAAGAAATTATCAGAAATAAGTAGCTTTGTCTTTATTTGATTCTATTTATTTGCAAGTAGGAGAACTTGTAAAGTCAATGCTAAAATGCAAAAATTATGAAGATGGGCAGCAAGTTCTTGCACCTTTTTGATTTCCCCTTCCTTGTAGCCCATCTCATGTATACTCCATTTTACACATACAACAGAATCATGGTAGCTGTTGCGGAGTTTTTCTGCTTCTAGATAGTTGGAACCTCTGAATTTTACCTCCAGGTTTTTGGGCTTTGAGGTTTGTTTTGGGTGGGGGCCTAAGGAGTCTGTTTAGTCAGAAGTTCAAGTGAGTGAAGTATTAGAGAAAGGAAAGAACAACATCAACAACAAAAGCCAAGGCTCTGGTAACAAAGATAGTTTAGAGTTTTTTAACTTCCAACTCTCTGATGTCTGTCTGTGATGGATGGTGTGGAAACGAACATCAGAGTAAATCTTAAGCTTTAAATTCTGTAGATGCTAATAATGTCAGACAACATTTCTGTTTCTCTTTGGTTTTCTCCCCATTTTTGTGCTGAAACAAGTAGCCCTAGGACTAGCTGAAAGCCACAATGCAGTCAACTTCCTGAACAGTGGCTGAACTGTAAGACCTTTGGCTAAAACTTTACTTCATTTGTATTTGCATTACACACATAACTTTCCTGAATGTGTAACTGTAATTTTGCTTTTGTATGTGCTGTGGGAGCTTAAGGAAAGCTGTCCAGGATCCCACATCATATATATGATGAACAGGTCTACAAAGGTAAACTGGTACTCACAGTTCCAGATATATTTCAACTGTAACCCAGGTATCTATTTCCAGTCACAGGACAGAAACTTAGACTTTTAACAGACCACCAAGTCAAAAAGGCTACAGCAAAGGAAACTGCAATGAAGTGAGCTTTCAGCAGAAGTATTAACCCTTACTATGTCTCCTTCTTTTCTGTCACATAACCCATATCAGTCTTTTCTTTACACTGGTGTAAACTCTCCATCCCTTTACTGAAGAAGTCATTCAGTTTTAAACCTCAAAGTATTTGTTGCTCAAATCTCAGAAAGTCTACTTATTCTGCCAAGTCTGTGAGGAGAATACTTCTGCAGTTCACACATCACACAGCAGCTCAGGGCAGGGGAAGCTCTGAAAGTGGGAATGTTCACTTCTTCTGAACAGGATCATTTCCATTATCCTGTTTACCAGATAGGCCAACAGCAGTTGCATCAGTACAGTAGATGGGGACATTTTCCATGTCGCAGAGGCAGGAATAATTACCTCTGGATAGGGCTAAAAAGTCATTTCTTAAATCACCTTTACTGCCAGTGGGAGTACTGGTGTAACTATGTCCTAAAAGGGCATATCCTAATGCATTAACTCAGTAGATTACAATCAGTTGTAAGTAGTCCAGACACCAACTATCTAACTCTGTTCACACTAATGACTGAAGATAGTATGATTCTTTGGAATAATACAGTAGGATGCTAGTGAAAATGTCAAGAAATGTGTGGATTAAATACAGATGAAACATATCACTGTGACTTAAGGTCACTCAAAGGTTGGGCTAATTTTATTTTTCCATCATTCTCAAGATCTTAATCAGAGTCAGAGTAGAAGCCTATGGCCTCATACATTCCTTCACTTCAGAGCTTCAATCTCTGCTACCTTCTGTGCTTCAGAACCCTCTGAAATTTCTCTTCACAGAAATATCGAATATCCTTCCTTTGTTCTATTTTGAAAAGAAGCATAGATCTATAAAACACTACTTAATTACATACTGAGGAACCCAATTCTGCCCTTTGAATAAAACATTCTTTTCGATCTTCAGTGGAGGGAAATAGAATTTTTGTTGTATTTTGACCTCTGTTTCACACATCTCTATTTGCAGATCTACTTGGGAGAGGACTTGAGACTCAGTTGTGTCACAACAGGATTATAGTCGTGTTGCTGTACTGCCAATTCTTAACTCACAGTGCATAAAATTCAGAATACCACCTACCGTGTTTATGTTGTGATTTAACTGTCAATATTTATTTCTGATATTTTACATTGGTGGACTCTAAGCTAACAAACTGAGGTAAAGAAATTAAAGTTCAGGAGTGTCCAGATATGAAAGCTAGGTTCACCAAGAATGAATGTAACACTCCAAGGGGCACATCTACATAGCATAAAGTAGGGCAAGGCCGTGAAACATTGCCTAGCATGGCATTTCCTACTTATTAGCATGGTAATTTTGACTAGATGAAAACAATGCCAAAACACACTACTAACATTTTTGATATTTTACCTAAATTTAATTTGTTTTGTGCATTAATTCATAGTACCATAAAGTAGTTTTTCTCTTTTTTGTCTGCTATGTTTTAACTTCTGTGTCAAACACAGGAAAATGCCATAGATCACAGCAAGTACAAATTAATAAGTTACAGGCTTGGGATTTTTAATAACCTTCGCTGAATTCACCTTACATGGAATCTAGATTATAACATCTGCTCCTAGTACAGTGAGGCTATCTTTTTGTCTCGGAATGTTTTTTTAAAGTGTAGTTAATTAATTTTCATAGCTGTCTTTTCCTTATCACTATCTAACTTTTGCACAAGGCTTAAAATTAATATGTTTGTTGAAGACATTACTGAATTTTGATACTCCTGTACAGTGACAGGAGTATCAAAATTCAGAATGCATGAGTTTTTTCTCATTCTGTCCTCATAAACCTGTGGTTTGTGACCTCTATGACAACTGAAGATTTATCTCCAGAAAATAAATAAATAAATAACAATAGAACTTTTATTTTAACAAATAGTTGCCCTTGTCATTAGTTGGTTTTCCTATTTTCTTTTCTCTCTTTTTTTTTTTTGTTTTGTTTTCTTTCTTTTTTTCTTTCTTTTCTTTTTTTTGGGGGTGGGATGGGGTGGGGTGAAGGGATATCTCCTGGAATATATATTCTCTCCTGTGGGAGTGTTACAGGTGATAATACCAAGCAGTTCATATGTTCTCATCTCTTTCTTATAAATGAAGTGTGATAATCCAAAAGGAATGGTTTACAATTATAAGAGTAATTGCTTCCATCTACTGCAAGGCAATAGTCTTGTTCTTCTAATCATCCACTAGATTTTCTGTTGCTTGTGAAGCCAAAAGATTATTTAATAAATGTCCCTACTTTCTGTGCAATTAAAGGGAAACTTTGCCATTTCACCTGAATATTTGGTTGCTTTTTTCTACTCCCTTACTGTCTCCCCATTCCTCCTCTGACTAACCATGTTGGCCAAATATATATACATGTAAGTATACATCTATGTGTACACAAACATATAAAATGCATTGTTGTTCTGACGATTCAATATATTGAACATATAATAATAATATATAAAACAATATAAAATATATTGTTATCTTGACTTCTTTTCATAGAAATATGCATGTGTGCATAGACGTGTAAATATTATTTTAATAAGTACATAATATATATAACAAGTAAATAACAATATATTTTAATAAAATAACAATTTACATTTGTATATAGGAAAAAAAATCTATGTTCTATATAAACAGAAAACACACACACATATATATATATAACAATTGATATATATTTATATCAATGCCTCTCTGTATGGGCATAATTATATATATTCATACATATACAATCAGTAAAATAACAATCTACTTTTTTTATCCCCAATACAGATTTTACTAACGTAGATAGTTCTAAAATAATATTGTGCTCTGTCAAATATATTTGAACATTTTTTTTCTGTTTTATTATCATTTTTTAATTAAGCTTAATAATACTATCCTTATTGAGAATGCCTGCACTCTGATTCAGTTATCAGGTGTCAGTGGAGTGTAGCCTTTCAAAATTAAAATCTAGGAAACTTTTCATAGATTCATAAAATCATAGAATCATTTATGTTGGAAAAGACCCTTAAGATCATCAAGTCCAACCATCAGCCTAACACTACCAAGTCCACCACTAAGCCATGTCCTTAAGCATCACATCCACATGTATCTTAAACACCTCCAGGGACAGTGTCTCCACCACTTCCCTGGGCAGCCTGTTTCAATGTGTGACTACCCTCTCCATTAAGAAGTTCTTCCTAAGATCCAATCTAAACCTCCCCTGGTGCAACTTGAGACCATTTCCTCATGCTGCAACCTCCTTTCAGGTAGTTGTAAAGTGTGATGAAGTCTCCCCTCAGCCTCCTTTTGTCCAGACTAAACAACCCCCAGTCACTCCACATATGTCTTGTTTTCTAGTCCTTTCACCAGCTTTGTTGCTCTTCTCTGAATTCATTCCAGCAACTCAATATCTTTCTTGTAGTGAGAGACCCAAAGCTGAACACAATATTCAAGGTGCAGTCTCACCAGAGCCAAGTACAGGGAGACAATCTCTTCCTTAGTCCTCCTGGACACACTATTTCTGATGCAGGTCAGGATGCCATGGGCCTTCTTGGCCACCTGAGCACGCTGCTGGCTCATATTCAGCCATCTGTCAACCAGCACTCCCAGGTTCTTTTCTGCTGGGCAGCTTTCCAGCCACCCTTCTCCAAGCCTATACCACTTGTCATAACAATTTGTGTTGTTACAACCCAAGTGCTGAACCCGGCATTTAGCCTCACTGCATGTCATGTGATTAGACTTGGCCCATCCATCTAGCTTATCCAAATCCCTCTGCAGAGCCTTACTACCCTCAAGCAGATCAACAGTCCTGCCCAACTTGGTGTCATCTGCAAACTTACTAAGGGTGCACTCAATCCTCTCATCAAGATCACTGATAAAATTATTAAACAAAACTGGCCCCAGTACTGAGCCCTGGGGAACACCACATGTGACTGGCTGCCAACTGGATTTAACTCCATTCACAGTGATTCTTTAGGCCCAGCTAACCAGCCATTTTTTTTTACCCAGTGAACAGTACATCTGTCCAAGGCATGAGCAGCCATATCCTCCAGGAGAATGCTTTGGGAAACAGTATCAAATGCTTTGCTAGAGTCCAAGTAAACAACATCCACAGCCTTTCCTTCATCCACTAAACATCTGCTCTTATCATAGAAGATCAGATTAGTCAGGCAGGACCTGCCTTTCATAAACCCATGGGTCTGATCATCTGGTTGTCCTGTATGTTCTGTGTGATGGCACCCAAGGTGATCTGCTCTATGACCTTCTCTGGCATTAAGGTCAGACTAACAGTCCTGTAACTCCATGGATCCTCCTTTCTGCCCTTCTTGTAGATGGGTGTCACATTCGCTAACCTCCAGTCAATTGTGACTTCCCGGGTTAGCCAGGACTGCTGAGAAATTATTGACAAGCACTTCCCCTAGCTCCTTCAGTACCTTTGCATGGATCCTGTCTGGACCCATAGATTTGTGTGTGTTCAAGTGTTGTAGTGGGTTGCTAACTACTTCCCCATGGATTATAAGGGCTTAATTCGTCTACCTGTCTCTGTCTTCCACCTCGGTGGGCTGGGTACCCCAAGAACAATTAGTCTGATTAACAAAGACCAGGGCAAAGGACTCATTAAGTACCTCAGCCTTTTCCTCATCTCTCACCACTGTATTCCCCCTGTATCCAGTAAAGGACAGAGATTCTCCTTAGTCTTCCTTTTGTTGTTTATGTATTTAGAAAAACAATTTTTATTGTCTTTTAATGCAGTATCCAAGTTGAGTTCTAGTTCTAGTTCTACTTCAAGTTAAGTTTCAGGCATGTCTTTTAAGTTTTACCTCCCATACAGTATGAACCTCAGATGGTATGCCTTATGGGTCAAACTATTTACATAAATACTATTCAAGAAAGTTGTTTCTATCTTCAAAAGGGATGGTTATTGCATTCTTGCCATTTTCAAAAAAACTGCAGAGATTTCATATCAGATATCAGATATCATACTGCTTTTCACTATGCACATCAATGATCAGTAGCTAAATTATACATTTTTCATTTGTTTGTTTGTTTTTAATACGGAAGCAGCCTGAGTCAGACTAATGCAAAGAAGGCACAAATCTCACCTCAGCAGAGATTCCAGTATAAGAAAGATCTAGAATAACAAAGAATTGCCAGAATTAGCCACATGAGGTTCCTACTTGAACAATTCATTGCACAAAGCATGATAGGGCACATGGATATGGTCTACCTCCATTATTTTGGGCCATTTTTCAGCCGACTCTCTAGGCTATGACCTCTTGATCTCATTCTTAATCCCCACATCACATTGTGTGATACAACTCTTGACCAATAATTTCCAAGTTGTCCATTTTGATTCTACCTTCTCTGAATGTTCTTTAGCACTAGTGAGATCTGTGCATGGCCACTATTTTCCTGAAGCTCTTTGGCCTGAAACAATATTCATACTGAATTTATCTAGCTGACTTCCCCGTAGTCTGAAGACCATTGCTTCTTCTAATGAAGGTCCAATGTGGTCTTCTACTGGAAAAGGGTAGTCCCACATAGTGCTTTTTTATATTTAAAGAAATATAGTCCTAGCAAAAACTTGACAGATAAATAAAAATAGGAGATTTTTTTGCTCTTTCTTCTGCTCCTTCTTCTCTTTCCTCTCCTATACCTTTTCTTCCACATCTTTCTATCATCCTAAATATCTGGCCCCTGTCCTTGCTACTTGTGAAATTAGTACTAAACCACAGATGAAGTATTCATGCTTTTATAATAAATTTCCAGAAATTACAAATCTTTTCATAAGATCTGTCAAACTTAGGGTCAAAACCTGGACATCAAAGAACTCAAACTGAAGAATTGAACAGATTAAAGGACACTTTCTGTCAAAGAAGCATCATCCAGTTTCTGCCTCATGTGTTGGTTCACACTATTTTTTTCTAAAGTGATATACAGATCCACAACAGTCGTTTAATCTGTGTGTGGCTTTTACCTCCATTAAGTGGAAGAGACATTCCCTCAGTCTGGCCAGACACCATGACTGGTTCTAAGAAAGGCAAAAAACTGTAAGCAGTAGGACTGTGGAGTATAGAGGAAGTATGAAGGAATTATGTGTTTTTCTTTTTAGTCTACAAAAACAATAGCTGGAAAAGTTTGCATTGTTTGAGATTTACAAATTTCAATTTAAAAGAAAAAAAAAGGTGAATTTTTAAAAGTTTTTAAGAGAAGTCTTGGGACATCTTTCTGCACAAGAAGGTTTGCTGCTACAACAGCACATTGAGGCAAAGCTGACAATTTGTTTCCAAAAGCTTTATGCAACTGCATGAAAAAGATTTCCTCTATAATGTACTCTTAAGAATTAAGAATTAGGGGTATGAGAAATTTTCCATTTCTACAGGTGGCACACATTCACCTTTGTACAAAAGTGAATGGCATTTTAAGATTTTTTTTTTCCTTTTTTTTTTTTTTATTATAGAGTATGATGACAGTAGAGTATGATGCCAGTAGGGTATGATTACCTTTACCAAAATTCTTCCACAAGAGAAGAGTGATTGAGCCCTTAGTCTTATTCAAACAGCTCACTTGAGATTTTATCTTTCTCCAATGTAGGATTTTTAAAGCTGATTTGCTGACAAGGTAGGCGTCCACTACTGTAATAATTAAAGAGAGAGAGAGAGAGAATAATGTTAATGTTAATGTTAATATTAAAACTTCCTTAAATAATAATTCAGGTATTTCTGTTCAGGAGAAGCATCTACCATTGTGATATAGGAAGGAAATTCAACAACAATAACAACAACAACATCAACAAAAGAAGAAAATACTGTACCTTTTAATTATTGCTGCAAACCCCAGACCGCAATTCTTGCATGAATACTGGCTATGGTTAATAAAATAAAATTTAAAAAGTAATAATCTCATGTGTTCAAAAGAGAGAGTTAGCTATGTATTTAGTCTTCCAGAGCTATTCTGTCTCATTCCTAGTTGAAAAATTAGTTATATTTGTGAAAACTGTTGAAAAGATGAATAGGCTTTACGATGGAACGGAACGGAACGGAACGGAACGGAATAGAATAGAATGGAATAGAATAGAATAGAATATTTCAGTTGGAAGGGACCTTCAAAGATCATCAAGTCCAACTGCCTGACAACTTCAGGGCTAACCAAAAGTCAAAGCATATTATTAAGGGTATTATCCAAATGACTCTTGAACACTGACAGGCATGGGGAATCAACCACCTGGCTGGGAAGCCTGTTCCAGTGTTTGACCACCCTCATGGTAAAGAAATTTGGTCTTAACCTCCCCTGGCGCAACTTTGTGCCATTCCTGCATGTTCTATCATTGGTCACTATGGTTATTTATTCCATTTTCCTAATATAATATCTAATTTGATGGGATGACTTTTTCTAGCTTATTAAAATATAATTTCTGATGTTTTAGAGAAAATGCAGCTAGTGTTGAAAATCTTGACAAACAGTTGACATATAACACATAGTTGTTTTTCAACGAAGTTGTTCCAGAATTGTTACCCCAGTGGGATGTTTCAAGGAATCTCATGACCTTGTTATTTGTATTTGTGCTGGTGATATTTTCTAAGTGTATACATGAAAGCTGTATATTTGCCTTTTTGTGGTGAATTCTGGTGATACGTAGCTAAGCTAAAAGACAGCCATGTTTTGGGCTTCTGGAAGTTTAGCAAAACTGTGAGCGCTTGGAGCATTACTAATAAACACAGTCCTTACAACTTATAATGAAAGGTCTAAAACTACTTTTTTCCTATGTACTACTGAAAGTGGAATAATTTTACTTCAGTGTGAGAAACAACTGCAAAATAAATTCATGATTTATTTATTTTCAAAGTTAAACATCTAGTTTAGTGTTTTCAGTCTACAACTTCCTTGTGAGCGGGAGTGGAGGGCCAGGTGCTGACCTATTCTCCTTAATCAACAGTGATAGAACCCGCAGCAATGGTGTCAAGCTGAGGCAGGGGAGGTTTAGGCTAGACATCAGGAAGAGGTTCTTCACTGAGAGGGTGGTTGCACACTGGAACAGGCTCCCCAGTGAAGTAGTCACTGCACCAAGCCTGTCTGAATTTAAGAGGCATTTGGACTGTGCACTTAGTCACATGGTCTAAAATTTTGGGTAGACCTGTGCAGTGCCAGGAGTTGGACTCAATGATCCTTATGGGTCCCTTCCAACTCGGGATATTCTATGATTCTATAGTGTTTTGTTTTGTTTTGTTTTTGCATAAAACATTTTTTGTTTCAAAATAGTCTTCAGTTGTTATTTTTTTTTTTTTAAGGATGCAATATTTTATTACTTCACCCATTTTTCACCTTGATTTTTTTTTCCTTTTTACTGCTTAGTCAGGAAATAAAAAAGGGAAACACTTCAGCCTGCAAAAGACAATGTTTTTCAATATTTAGAAACTGTGAATGAACAGAAAATTCTCAAACTACCCTCTCAACCCATGTCTGTTATTTTTCGTAAAATCTCTTCCACTTCCAGGGCAAGATTTGTTATTTTTATACAGTTTGAAAAACTGTAAGCTTTTTTTACTAGGTTAAAGTTGTTTCCCTTTCATTTCTGGGGAGCGATGAGAGCTTTAGGCCAGCACTAGGCCTAAAGAAAGTGTATTCAAAACACATTGAGTTTACTACCTTGAAGAAACTTTCATCACACATAAAATCACCACCAACTTCATGAGGACCTACATAATATTTATAAACTAACTGTCAGCATATAGTGATTCTACATTCTTCCTAAATCCCCCCACATTAATAGTGTTTAAATAACCCATGGTTATACAGCATTTGTCACAAATAACAATTTGAGTTAAAGTATTTATTGTATTTATTTACTTATCAACCTGCTGCGTTTCCTGGCTAAAAGCATCCCTCTAATTTTATACAGCTTCTTCATACAGAGACTTCCTCTGCTTTGCTTTCCCCTGTGTAAGGGCACAACAGCAAGCCTAATTTGACCCTTATATTAAAATTATTCTTACAAACATTAAAAAAATATTTTTTACTGGAATGGAAATTGGCTCAGAGTAGTTCAGTCAATTTGCAGCCATATGATTTCAATGGGAAGACTATTTTATGTATGCAGAACATGTTTTCCATATCAAATAAAAATTTAAGTCTTGAATGGATCTGTTATGTACATAGTCAGCAAAATGCCAAGACCTTAGGCAATGCAAAATCTCATGATTTATGCTGATAAAACCAAATTTTTTTTGGTGGACCCCCTGCCCTCTTGGTGGACCCCCTGCCCTGTTGCTGTTGGGCAGAGGGAGGGGACCTAAGAGATGAGGAGGAATGGAAACAGGTCCTTGCTTGGGGTCACAGGCAACCCCCCTCCCTACCAGCCTCACCTTCCCAGGTGCCTTTACACAACAGGTTTGAGGCC
>VXAA01000612.1:0-32908 GCA_013399115.1 Anseranas semipalmata
CCACGTTTCAGTGATGGCAACTAGGTCAAAGTTTGTCTGCCTCACAATGGCTTCCAGCTCCTCCTGTTTGTTGCCCATGCTGTGTGCATTGGCGTAGATGCACTTCAGTTGGGCCATTGCCCTCTCCCTCAGCCCTGGCGTTGTAGAAGCCAGAAGTGAGGTAGAAGCCAGAAGTGAGGTAGAAGCCAGTACTGGGTAGAAGCCAGAAGTGAGGCCTGGCAGAAGAGATGGCCAGCAGCATCCAGGATTGCATCAGCAGGGGCACTGCCAGCAGACTGAGGAGAACTGTTATCTCCTTCTACCCAGCACTCATATGTACTTTATCCAGGTTTGGGCCCTTCAGTACAAAAAAGACATCAACATGCTCTAGCAAGCTCAGTGAACAAGCACCGAGATGACCAGGGCTGTAGTAATTGCCCCATGAGGATTTGCTGGGAGAGCAAGGCATGTAAAACCTGGTGCAGAGATGATTTTGGGGCACCTCACAGTTGCCCCCCATTATGGAGAAAGGACTGTGACAACATAGTTGTACTCTTCAAAGTCATGCATGCTGGCAGGGTGTGGAATAACAGGCTCTCACCTCATTTCAATAAAATGAAACAAGAGGTTCAGGCTGGATATAAGGAAGAACTTTTCTCATGAGTCAAGCATTGAGACATTGTCCAGAGAGACTTGGATGTTTTCAAGCCTCAACTGGATAAAACCCTCATGATCTAGTCTGACCCTGCTGTAAGCAGGAGGTTGGTTCTTATCTGTATTATCTTATGCTCCTAATGAAGAGAATACAAATGTGGACACTGACTATCCAAGAATATACTGAAAAGCTTTAGATTGAACTGGGTTGTCTTTATCATTACTGTAGAATTTCAATTACTTCTTGTATTCACTAGTTAAAAGGAATACTGATTTAACTGACAGTTAACTCTCTTGAATTTCTTCTTGTAAGACTCTTTTCATACCTTAAACAGTGAGTTTTTAATGAAAACTGTACAAGCCATCCTTATAGGTTCTGATCTGGAACCCAAAACCTGCAGCTGCTGTGTGAGCTGGTATTAATGGTCTACGGTATTTTCCCTCTTGCTTATTTTGTTTTAGGCACCATCAATTCTTCATTTTGTCTTGTAGTTAAACTATGCAAAAGTATTGTTAATGTTTTAATGTTTATCTAATGTTTTAATATTTTTATATTGGATTAGGGAATTCAAACATACTTCCAAACAGGCCATTTTATCTATACCACAGCAAAAACTTCAGAATGATTATTGTCGAATGAAAGCTTACCAAAGAAAGTGTCTTGCTCACAGCCCACATTTAACCAGTTTTTACAAAACTTTAAAAGATGTCTCTAAATCTACATTCATTGCCTTCTTCCTAACAGATGTTGCCTTCTTCAAAGGTTAGAATGAGCATAAGTATGTTTAACATTAAAAAAACAACAGCAACAACAACAACAACAACAACAAAATACAAGTGAATATACTTCTTATTGACAAATAAGTTATTATATCACAACTTGTCTGAAAGAATGCAGAAACCTTTATTAAGATATAGAAAACTCAAAATAAATAGCTAACTTTAAAGCTACTACTTACCTCTAGAACATGTCTTTGGTAGTTACTTAGTTTAAAATTATGTTAAGCCCAGTTAAGATTAGTCAGGGCTCCTAAAATATGACCATACAACCTCTTATTTAAGGAACACGTAGTAAGGACCTACTAAAACCCATTTTATGATAGACTCATTTGAGCCATCTGTTAATACAAGACTCAAAGAAAGAGACCTCCAATACAATACAGTATTGATCATCTTTTTCAATTGTGATGGTTAAGGCACAAACAAGCAGAATGTAATAAGAGAGTTGTTAAATGTTTGAAGCAAAAATTCTCACTGTAATATTGCAGCAAAATTTAAATTGACTGTAAGTTTCACTTAGGGGCAGAGAGTTTAAGGAACATCTGGATATTCTGAAATAACCTGCATTCATTTATGTTATTTAAGTTGTAAAATCATATTCAATCTTGACCCACTCAGGAAATCTAACATAAACGTCCTGCTGATTTTGACAGTCATACAGCAAAAACACCCTCTAATGAGCATTTAATAGTCACCAAAAGTTCTGCATTAAGTACAAAGCCCTTTTGATTACTTATTCCACTAATTTAAAGTAAATGCTTTTACAGATGGCATCTGTTAGGACGCAGAGCGTGTGCTGCATTTATATGTAGTCATTGAAAATAAATTCCAGCTTTAGTATAAGGATTGTACAAAAAAGATCAAACATGAAACACTGAGTAAACATTTGCTGGTGATATTTTTAAAGCTCCTCATAAAAGCATATCCAGTACCAGAATACAATACTCAAAGTATATGAAGGAATTTAGAAATATTTTGGCAAATTAACACCTAAAGAATAATGACTGAGGCAAAGAAATTGAGGTCTTCCATTTTGTTTATCATCTTCCCTGGGGTGCAAAAATATTATATTTCACTGTTCCTTCAACCTGTATTATCTTATAGATATAGAAAAGAGAAGTGCAACACTTTTAGTTACTATACATTAATGGGAGAACAAGAATGGCTCAGATTTAAAACAGAAAAAAAAAAAAAAAAAAGAAAGGCAAGGCAAGGCAAGGCAAGGCAAGGCAAGGCAAGGAAAGGGAGTTAACAACATTTTTTTTTTTTTTTTTGAGGCAAATGGAGAAACACTCATTTATTTTTGTGCCATCACCAAGAATATCATCAACAAAAGTCATGCTAAAACATGTATTTAAATGCGTGCAAATTAACAGTGATTTTTGTCAGTCCATAAACATGTCCCAAATGACCAAATGTTTGATAGTTTATTATGTTTGTACAGAAACATCTCCTGCATATTTTAGAATACTGAGATATTGAGGGCATATTGATAAATAACAAATAATATTTTTTAAAGAAAATGACAGTTTATTGAAATGCAAAGTATGTAGCTGTCTTTTATGGTTATTTCCAGTATTTGCCATTAAAGGCTTTATGATTACTCCTTACAAGCTATTAACATTACCACAGTGTGTGTACTGTGACATGAAACATACAGAGGGAACATTAATTTAAGAGTAAAATTTAAAGAAAAAAAAAAAAGGAAAAACATTTTAATACAGTATCAATGTCCACCAATCATTGGTAGGGGGGGGAAAAAAAGATTCTTATTCAATCATTAGCCTGAGTCAAACACCTTAAAGTAAAGAATCATCATCAAGATTTGCTTGACCCTGTGTTCCAACATCCAGAGCTATTCCTTGACCTTGTCTCAACTCGGAAACACAAGTGCTATATGTTACACTCCATGGCCTTTTTTTACCACTTCATCAAAATTGGAAATTATCCCAGCTTTCTTCCTCACTGTGCACCTAAAGTTCCTTTTAATGAAAATATGAGCATCCAGAAGTGTGCATTTCTTTGTTTATGGGTGTGTATGTGTATAATACATAAATAAAATCTATCCAGTTTCATACCAACAGACAGTCAGAAACAATCAAGAATCCCACCTGAAGCCACAACACAAGGACTACTCACAGTTTCAATAATTTGGATAAAAGCTGTGTCAGTTATTTTTTCAATAAGGCTACATCCTCCATTATACCAAAAAATAAGAAATAATGTTATCTTCAGATAACGATTACTGCTCCAGTCTTTAGCACTATTTTTTTATATTGTTACAGTTAGTATTAATTATTTGTAAAATAATACATATTAACTACCACAGTTAAAAGTGCAGCTACGGGCAACTCCAGAAATGATTGTTCTAGGACATTGTCATATGTTCATTGTGACAGCTGAGCCAAGTAATCAGCCAGACCAAGTTAAAGCAAGATGAACATTTCTTGCATTAAAAAGGATGTCCTTTCCCATGAAATTTATTTACTGTAGGATATGGGAGGCAATATTACTAACTGAGGGAGAGACAATGGAGGAACAAAGAAGAATGTTCTCTTTTCTTTCTCATAAAGGTGAATAAATGTAGTGGAAGAACTGATAAACAAGTGAAAAAGTACCCTCATAAAGAAAATTTAACAGGCAACAACAGCCTATACTTCATTCTGTTTCTAACCATTATGGTCAAAACATGATCCTGAAAAAGCTAAATCCCCTGGGAGAGAAGGGGTAACTCACTGCCCTTCCCAACTCTATGTTTTGGCATTTATGAATTTAATTTTGCTAGAACTATTTCAGTGACCAGAGAGTAGTGAAAGTTTCTTGTCTGTACACACATTCTATTTGTTTGTCTCCACTAAACAATAACTTTCATGGAGTGAGTGCATACCACAGAAACCCCATATTCACAATCTAGATTTATTCTAATTGCTTTTTTTGTAAGGTGGGGGTTCACCACAAACAATTAGTAATAGAATACAGAATATACAACAATGTAAGCTAAGGTCGTGTAGCCAAAAGTCCCAGTGGGTTTTTTTGGTTGAAAATAAGTGCACAAAATAGATACAAGATACTATGAACTTAGAACTTTACACCAAATTTGCACTACCCCAGTATTAGGTGCCCCAGTTTTGAGGCATACCAAGTCTTTATGTTTCAAGATAAATGAACTTAATTTTCCACTCATTAATTTAGTAAAAAATTAGATGAATGAAATTAATACAATTAAAATAATCTAAAACTAGTATTGCAGGAGAATTGAGTCAAATATAATGACTACCCAGATAAGGTATTCAGAACAAAGAACAAAACTACCACCTTTACTGTCTAGTCATAAAATATTTTCCTAGTAAAAAGAAATATGGAAGAGCTGGTTCATTACAGATTAGTCATAATAGAAATATTATTAATAGTTATCTTAAAAAGCATAATTTCTATTCCATTATGCCTAAGACTGATGAAAATTTTGAATAGTGCTGGATCCAGGACAGAACCACGAGGAACCAGCTCCAAACAGTTTCCTAGATTTAGCAAGAGAAGGATTTTAACATGGTGACATACGTTAAAAAAAAAAAAACAGGGCAAAGACTAGAAAGAAAGAACTGGGTAGATTTGAATATATCCACCTGCTTCCTGAAATGTATTCAACTCTAAGCAAGGTCTGTAATGTAAAGTTACTAGATTGCACCATCCTACCACTATTTTATTTCAAATACCTAACTTCTAGGTTCTTAATACCCTCTTTTTGCTATGAATTTTCTCTGTCACCCTGCCAAGGACCTAGTTTTGAACCTCATCAGTACCCAACTGCTACTTCGTAGATTGTCAAATGTCCACTCAGGAACTGAAAATAATAAAATAATGTAAATGTGCGCAAGCTAAATGCAACACCATTGCTCTCAGCTTGTACTGAGATTGAGGGTTGATGCTTTGTCTTTCTGAGGAAATATTTGGGATATTTGAGGAAATATTGTATCTAAGAGCTTGTCTGCTTTGACTATATCTGTTGTTTTAATTGAAGTGTTGCACACCCAAAAGAATGTGGAGAAGACATTGAGAACATTTCTCTGACTGTTGTCAGAGACCAGGTGAAAGTTAGTTTTAGTCCTGTGCTGCCTTTGCCTGTTTGATTATAGATAATCTGTGGTACAAATGCAAATTAAATCATATGAAATAGAATACACATAATCTAATTTACATACCTGAAACTTAGAAATTCAAATCCTAGTTAATCTGTCTATGTTATATTATAACTGATGAGGAGAAAAAGGGGTGATTAATCATCTTGCCTTAAGAAAGTTATATAGGAGAGGTGAGCTGAAAAAAATGAAGTTAAGGTGAGATGAAAAACCTGGTACCTGTATATCATTGTAAAAACCAAAAGTCTTGACTTACATATCATCACTAAGACTGGAGTTGGAGTTTTGGGTGATGTGTTACATGAAAGGCTGAGTGCTCTATTACACTTTATAGAATCATAAAATCATAGAATCATAGAATCATAGAATGGTTTTGATTAGAAGGGACCTTAAAGATCATCTAATTCCAACCCCCCTCCCATGGGCAGGGACACCTCCCACTAGACCAGGTTGCCCAAAGCCCCATCCAACCTGGCCTTGAACACTTCCAGGGATGGGGCATCCACAGCTTCTCTGGGCAACCTGTTCCAGTGCCTCACCACCCTCATAATAAATAATTTCTTCCTTATATCTAATCTAAATCTACCCTTTCTAAGTTCAAAGCCATTACTCCTTGTCCTTTCATTATACTCCCTAACAAAGAGTCCCTCTCCTGCTTTCCTGTAGGCCCCCTTTATTACTGGAGGGCTACTATAAGGTCTCCCCAGAGCCTTCTCTTCTCCAGGCAGAACAACCCCAACGCCTTCAGCCTGTGCTGCATTAAGGCAGAGGGAGGCCCTTCCATTGAGTCACAAGGTTCAGAAAGGACCCCCTTGCTTTCTAAACTCCTTCTCAGAGAGGAGCCTAGATGCGGCTGGATCCAATCCTAGTCCCAGACTTGTTCAGTGGTTTTTGTCTAAAGGAATGTGTGTATAGCCACTTATTAGAGTCAACATTTGCCTGTTTCAGAGCCCTGCCAAGGACTTTCCCAAGACAGTTTTGCAAAGTAGAAAAGATAGGTAATTTATTAAGGCGACAGATATAACAGATTCCGGATTGCCATTGACAAATTCAGTTACTGCAATAGTTGAGCTTGAGTTAATAGTTTAGCGCTTTAGTTATCAATATTTTCCTGGGTAACATCCAACAAATTCGGAAGTGAAAGTCTTACCAAGGAGGCGTCCCTGCTTGGGAAGGAGAGAGGTCCAGGTCCATCGACCTGTCTGATAATTAGAATTCTTGTCTCCTTCCAAAATAGAGGTTTCTGAATACCAGGTTTATATTTCTATTGAGGTGGGACTAAGTCATTTATCATGTGCTTATTGGCTCTCAACAAGGCTCGTTGCATTGTTTGATCAAGAAGAAAAGGGGGTGGGGGGCCAACTTTTGGTACAGAGACAGGTTGCTTTCCTGGCTTTACTTGAAACATCCAGCTGTGAGGCTTCCGTCTCACCCCAGACATCATTTAATTGCTGTAGTTGCTGGGCCTATTGTTCAACTGCAAATGTCCAACATCTGTTCCATACTTTGGTCAGATGAGCAAGATATGCATGTGCATCAGCTCACATTCCTGCATGTTAACTAACTCACTTTCCTGCTCAAGTCCAGTCTCAGCAATCCTCTATTGATTTACAGCCACATGGTATTTCAACACCAACAAGCCTGGAGATATTCCACAGCATGTCTTCGTAGGAGAACCCTTGACAGAGTGGAGAAAGTCTGGGATAAAGCAAAACAAACAATGCAGAAAGCAAATTAAAGTTGGCTAACCTGAAATTAGAAGACTGCAATAAGATTACACACAGACTCAAACACATACAAGGTTTCTCAAAGACAAGAGGAAATAATTGTTTCTTTGAGTCCACAAAAGATAAGTCTTGGTGATTGAGGGAAATCATTTGTCTATGGTTTACAAAACGGAGAAAATAACTGTTTTTTGTTTGTTTGTTTGTATGTTTGTTTTAAAGAAATCTTTAGAACCAGTTACATTCAGAACAATGTTCTGTACTGTCTGCCATTAGGATGTAGAAAACCTCTGTACAAGATGCACAGGGCTTTCTTCTCATCCAAACAATCTAGGTGGACCCCACTCACTTTGTGCTTGCTTTGGATCAGCTCATGAAATACTTGCTACGTAATATTCACTGCACAGAGAGAGAAGTTAGTTAAATAATTAATTTCTACTTTTTATACTCCAATTTATATTTTTGCTTTCAATTAAACTATTCTTCTTCTTGGCTAAGCCTTCTTTAAAAATGGGACTTTCACTTGTCATATTTAAAGAAGGCTATTATTAGAATGCCTTTACTATATATAAATAAAAGTTTCCATTAAATATTCTATTATAGTTAGACTAGCTAACAGCTATTGTAGCTTTCAGAATAGCTTATAACATGGAAAATACTACAAAGTGTTAAGCAAATTCAAAATAGCAAACCAAAGTGTTTGAATACACAACTCGATGGTCAAAATTGTAATGTTCTCTGAAGTTTTTCAAAGCAGAATCCTCTTGGAATTTCATTTAATAAAGTAACAAAGAACATAAGCCTAACTTTCTGCTAGTTGCTTGTACATGATTAGAAGTATCTTAAAATCAGTAAAGACACTTTATGTAATAACCCAAAATCATAAAAATAAATTATAACAAAGATTTTATTTTACAATAATGTTGAGGTTTGTCAGATATATCAGTTGGATGTGCTGAAAAAATATCCCAAGATTTCTTTTATTACCACAGATATATAACATTTCTTAAAAATATTTCACTGGGAGTGAAGTTTTACATGTCAATAAAGATCAATATGAACCCTAAACAACAAAACAAAACAAAACAAAAATCTGTCATATTAGAGTGTACATACATTAGGGTTCAACCCTAAATGAAAAGGAACGATAAATACATTCTTTGAGCAGGACATTTTCACTGAAACATATTTAAGTACCCCTGTTTCTTATCAGTAAAACGATTCAGTATATGTTATGGTTGCAAGTAGCTGTTATGGTCTTATTTCTTTCATTATATTAAAAAACTTTTCAGACTTTTTGAGAAATCACTTATTACAGTCAGAAAACACATTTCAAAAATGTGGTGAAAAATTTTGTTTTGAATACAAGCTTCAATGATGATTCCTCTTAAATTTAAAAAGGAAAAAAAAAAAAAAGAAAGAAGAAGGAGAAGAAAATATAGAGAGAAACTGAACAAAAATTTGGAGGAATACTGTGGGGAGAAGAAATATTTCTAGTGAAGAAAGGGTTCTTCAAATAAATTTGAAACAAGCTAGAAATTTGGCTATGTAGGAGTACATAAGGAAAGGGAACTGTGGGAGGGCATTTGTAATCAGGAAGTTGTTTTAATGGGTAGAAGCACTGGATAAGACAGATCTTTAAGTCACCACCTGGAGGACTTTAAGGGAAGAGAAAAGCTCAGAAAAGACACACCAGCTTAAATTTGTAATGGAAAAAAAGTTTTTGAGAAAACAGTGAGGCTATAAGTATAAGGTACTTACTGTGAAATCCAGGAAATGACATGTAGGAGAAGGTATGATTGAAGAAAGAAAGACTGTGATCAGAAGTATCCTTTCTCCATTTCAGATTGAGACGCTACTGGTCAGGGACTGTAAGAAGACTAATGACCATAATATACATCTCTAATCTAATTAACCTTTTCTTTCATTAAATTATTCTTATTAGAAGTATCACTTTTAGGCAAATACTTACAGCCAGCTCAGAGATTCATCATGGGAGAAAGGTAGGATGAGGATAGTACAGAAGTTCCATGCCCTCTAATAGCAGCAATAGTGAAACTATGGGAGTAAGAACAATGACTGTAGAAGAAGATCTTGAAATATTCATGAAAAAAAAAAAAAAAAAGAATAAAATTAAAAAGAAGTAAGATGGAAGAAAAGGTGATAGTAAGATCTAATTCTTATGAGTTTTATCCCTGCCTGTTAATATACTTTTACCCTTCATCTTTTAGCAGCATTTCACCAAAACTGTAGCAAGAAGCCTCTTATTTTTACATACAGAACACTGGTGTGTATTGAGAGAATTCCTTGCTCAATCGGGGTCCTAACCCTTTCTTCTGGAATGAATTTCATTCCACAACATTAACTGCTCTTTGAAAGAATTCTTTGTTTTCTATTATACTGTGCATAATTTCTTGAGCCTTTCCCTGCCATGCATTTTGGAATTAAAATGACATCACAAATTATGCCCTAAGGAGTAGCTCACTTGACTCATTCATGAATAAATTAATATTTTAATGTACCTGATTTTATTGTTTTAAAAATTTATTTCAATCATGTTATGTTTCTAAGGATTTTTTTTTTCTTTTTACATCCGTGACCTCCGGGCACCTTACATGTTTTTTCCTACCAATAATTTCATTGAAGTTAATAGATATATAGGGGGTGAAAGGTCTCAGCAGAGTTACCACTTGAATAAGTTCTTAATTCCAGAAATAAAAATATGCATGTGCATACTCCAACTGTTATTTTTTCAATACACTGATTTTAGTTATTAGCAATCTGTTTATCACTTTAAAACCCAACCTCACTGCACTATTCAGTATTTTTTTTTAAGTAGGTGTGCTCTGCTCAAAAATGCTACAAGGTTTACTATAGAAAAATAGTTTTGAAACCAATGTTTAGTCAATATTAATATTAACATTTTTTATGTCCTCATTATTCTGTATTCCAAAGACGTTGTGGATTTGCCTGAAGTAGCTCTATACTATGGCTTATTTCTTTGTAGACACATTAACATTTAGAAAATAATCAAGACTGTTTTCTGAATTATTGCACGGCTAACAAAAATTCACCTTAAAAACTTCCACTGAGGGTGGAACAGCTGTGGTATATCTTTCCGGGTGTATCATCCTTCCCACACCGCCTGGAGTAATGAACAAGAAAGTCAAATAAACATGGACTTCTGGCAGAGGACAAATAAAAAGTAAACAATCAATGTTGTTTCTAAATACAAAAACTAAAGGAAAAAAAATCTAATAGGAAAAGTGATCTGCAATTATAAATACAGCATCTCTCTCTCTACAATTAGTTTCTCGTTGTTCTTTAATCTTTTTGCTCCCTGATCTGAGTTGTAAACTTCTATTACTGTTACCCAAATGCCACTAAGTAACTCTGGGATGATACTATTTGAAAAAGGAAGATCTGTTCTTATCCACTTTAATTCTAAAACTAGGATTAAAATAAATTGATTGACACATAAACATTGACAGTATGGCTGTTTAAAATGTCAGCTTCCTTTAAACAACTTGAAGTGATCAATAAAGTTCCCATTTGAATTTGAACCTGATGGTCGATTTCCTTTTTACAGATACTAAGGGAAAATAACTCTTAGATTCAGTATCTAAAGGAAATACACTTGCAAAGGAACTTGCATTTTCATTCAAGAGATTACAGGGTTATAAAACTGGAAGCAACCAATTATTAACAACTGTTTTTGCTCAGAAAAGTCTCTCAGTCAACTAAAAGAACAAAAGTATATTTAGATCACGCTATAAAACAATCATCCTATAAATGTCTTCATCTTACTGATAATTTAAGTTATATAAGTGACCAATAATCAGAAAATAAATGATTAAATATAACCCAAAGTATATCATTTGTTTCCTTCAATAGTTTCTTCTGCCAGGCAAGTCTAAATGAAAATCTAAAGCGCTCTATAAAGTTCAAAATAGTTTAGCAAACCTTTGGAAAGTATTTTACTTTACTGTCCTTCCATCTTTCCTTCAGGGTAAGCAAACCAGCAGAACAGGTCTCTGTGGAATGCCTCCAAAGGAAAAACATTATCCATAAAAGGCAACTGAATTTCACTCAGAGAGCATGGGAGACTCTCTGAGAAATTTTATTGCTTTCCCTGGGTCATCATTATCAACATCAGTCTCACAGGACCCATTTTGATGTATCATTCACACCAAGGAATCTTTTCAAGTGTTACTTGCAGAGGCTTCTGTGGGTTTGGTTCTGTGTAGAGACTTCCTGTGATATTCCTTACAAACCATGTAAACCTATAGTCTGTGTTACAGTTAGTTCTCAGGGATGTTATCATCTACTTTTTGTGGAATACTCTATATGCCTACTTTTCTCTACTATGTGGTTACCTTATCTGGCTACCCAAACTACTAGTCTGTACAGAAGAGATAACAGCTTTCATTTAAAAGTTGCTTCTTCTGTAGGTACACAGGTAATGAAGGAAAGTTGGACACTGAACTTGAATTTTGATGGTTGTGACTTGTCAAATGGTATCAGAAAGAAGCTAACCAGATTTAGATAATTTCTAACTTGTAGTAAGGATTAAGTCAAGCCACAGTGTCTGGCCTGCTATTTATTCAGTTAAGATTACAAAATATATATTATTTAGTTAAGTTGTCAAGAGCAATGAATCATCTAGTTCATTGGGATTTATAGATGATAAAGACAACTAAAGAACAAAATACTTTAATTCTGACGCCTTTTAGGAATTCAGGCATGAAAGTAGAATCATAGAATCACAGAATCATCAAATCATAGAATATCTTGAGTTGGAAAGGACCCACAAGGATCATTGAGTTCAACTTCTAGCTCCACACAGGACCAGCCAAAAATCAAACCATATTTCTGAGAGCACTGTCCAAATGGTTCTTGAACTTCGGCAGGCTCAGTGCCATGACCACTTCCCTGGGAAGCCTGTTCCAGTGCCCGACCACCCTCTCAGTGAAGAACCTTTTCTTAATATCCAATTTGAACTTCCCCTGAGAAGTATGACTATTTTGATTAAATGTCCTTTTTGCCTAAGAAACCACAGTTTCTGAGATGGGGGCACAACTTTTTGTGGGACTTTATGTCCTATGGATGGCAGTTTTCTCAAGCTTTCCTCACATCCTCTCACCAGGTGTTCATACATGTGGGGATAAAATGCTGTCTTTCCGAGAATCTGGCAGGTGTAACCTATTGTCTCCACAAAGTAGAATGCTTACTTGGGAAAAAGAGGTGACAAACATGGCTTCAAAAGTCATGTGAAGTAAGGATCCTTCCAAAAAGAAAAGTTAAAAGAATATCTAATTTTCACTGAATTTTATTTACATGGGGAGTGCTCTGCGAATCTTGGTCTGCAACTTGTCTCAAACATGCATCCCCAACAAGAAAAATTCTTAATGATTTATTTATTTATTTACGGTTTGAAACAGGTTTCTCTTATATTCTTATGCACTAACTGATGTTATATGTTCTGCAAACACCTTGTGAGAAAGGTGTTACCACAGAACAAAATACTTCAGGACATTCCATCATCCTCATCTTTCTTTCTCCTTCATTTCTGTCACTGAAAGCTAAGGTACATCTCAAGAACAGAAGATATTAATGTTTTCTGAACTATGCAGTATGGGAAAGATTAAAGAGACAGGAGAAGACTGGATTATACCAGATTAAATTGCTTTGTAAGCAAAAAAGTTTTAGTGTATTTTTAACTGCAGTTAACCCTGTAAACATTCTTCTATTTATTGCAGGTAAATTCTATTTTATTTTATTTTATTTTATTTTATTTTATTTTTGCATTGCAGTAAAACTAGTGTAGAAACAAATTCAGTGAAATAATATTCCCAGATTTAAATGGACTATTAGAGCTTTGGGTGCCTCTGAACTCCATCAGAAAATAAAAAGCCAGGTCAGGTTTATTAAGAATTGTTTAGCAGAGTTGTCAAATATTATGTAAATAAACAAATAATATCCATACTCTTTATATAGCATTTGATTCATTGATTTTCTTTTTATTTTGTTCTGAGGTGCAAGATGTGACAAACTGAAGGATGCCTTGCTTCGTAGCAACACAACAGTATAAAAATATTAAAACATACCAATTAATTATTTGTGCATAATTTACTGTTTATAATTTGGCATCTTTCAGGGAATAAAACTATATTACAGAAAGAGATTTCTTTTCTTCTGGATGGGGATTGTTTCTTTCTGGCATCTTCCCTGGTGAATATTTCAGCCTAATACTTTTAGAATACTCTTATATTGTCTGGGAATACAAATTTTATAACCCTGTTTTAGCGTGTACCTGTGCAGTTTTTCTGTGGTGGCATGTGCTGTGGAGATTTTAAAACTGTACCGTACTTCTTCTGATGGGAGAAATGTACTGAAAGATAGGTCTTCTTTAAGTAAAAAAGTCACTTCAATAAAAGTGCTTTAGTTATATTCAGATTTCTTGAGCAATGCTACTACCAGCACTAGATAGTGTACGGATGACTTCTTTGCTGAAGTTTTTTTGTTTGTTTGTTTGTTTGTTTTTGTTGTGTTTTTTTTTTTGACAAAATGTCAGAATAGTGTTATGTTTCTTCTGCTAATTTTCCTCTGCACATAGAAATGATATAATCACTGGAGTTAGAAAGGAGAACCAGCAAGGATATTCAGATGTTAATTAGGAGAAATACAAAAATAAAAATAAAAATAAATCTCTCAAGACTCAAAGGCATTCAGAGGGACACATGATGTCTAAAATTTCAGCTAGTGAACCACAGGTTCCAGTGAAGTTGAAGTGGAAATATGAAGAGAATGTTACGGAATATCTCTGGGAGAGAGGAAGGAAAAATAAAGAAAAAGCATTAAAAAAGATAGGATGGCAAACAGAAATGAAAGGAATGCGAAGGGAGACAAAATAAATAAATAAATAAATAANGAATAGTGTTATGTTTCTTCTGCTAATTTTCCTCTGCACATAGAAATGATATAATCACTGGAGTTAGAAAGGAGAACCAGCAAGGATATTCAGATGTTAATTAGGAGAAATACAAAAATAAAAATAAAAATAAATCTCTCAAGACTCAAAGGCATTCAGAGGGACACATGATGTCTAAAATTTCAGCTAGTGAACCACAGGTTCCAGTGAAGTTGAAGTGGAAATATGAAGAGAATGTTACGGAATATCTCTGGGAGAGAGGAAGGAAAAATAAAGAAAAAGCATTAAAAAAGATAGGATGGCAAACAGAAATGAAAGGAATGCGAAGGGAGACAAAATAAATAAATAAATAAATAAATAAACCTAATCTAGAAAAGGCAGAAAAGACCTGTATTTGGAATTAAAAGTTATGCTCGGCAGTAACAAGCTCAGAAGGGCTATTTAAAATTATATTTAAATTTTGTGCAATGATTCAGAACTCATAATAATAATAAAAAGCCCTTTTAAAGCCTTTATGTATGACTTAGCACTCTAAATTTTAGACTAAGATATTTCTTATTGAGTAGTGTATCTCCTCCCTGCTCCGTTCTGAAAGGAAGACCATGTGGCAGCTACAGTTTATTGTTAAAGTTATTTATTCATTAAGGCAATGAAAACTGTACCTTAATGAAGTGGGAAGCGATTTCCATTCTGTAAATAATAATAATAATAATAATAACATTAAAGGATACAAGGCATATGAAAGGTAGTTAAAGTCATACTGCTATCCATTGTAAGATGTGCAACAGCTTCAAGTGTAGGAGGCCTGCAAAAGAGATGATACAATACTACACTGTATATTTTTTTGCCCAAGTCTTCTTGGAATCACCTACCCTGTCTACTTCTCTCTCTTGGATTTCTCAAATTCTGCTTTCTTTCCATGTATTTTGTGTCAATGTTATTAACATGAGAATTTGAGAGGGTGCAATTTTGACATACATGTAGCAATATCTATGCATTGTATCTTTATTTCATGCTGAGGTCCTTCAATGACCAGAAAATGCACTAATTAGATGATGGTGTTCTGGAATATTGGTCACTTGCCAAGGCGATCAGCTCCGGGGCAGGTGTGTTCTGCAGCAGAGCAGGGGATTGCGGTGTTCAGGGGGGTTCTTGCATCAAGGCAACCCCAGGGGGAGGAGGGAGCTAACTGCACCCGGCAGTCCTTGCGAGAGTGGCCGATGAGGCTTGGGCGGGGCCAGCAGCAGCAGCCACCCCCATATGTACAAAAGATGCCCCTGGGGAGCGTGAGCAATCAGAGGCACCTCGAACAGGGCAGGCAAACAGGTCATGGTATGGCAGCCAGAGAGTGGAGTGGCAGTTTGCACAGCAGTTCACGCAGGGAGGGCTGAAGATGGGTCACTTTCTTCTGTTCTGGGAGCAACAGAAGAAGGAGCCTTCTACTGAAACAAAAATGGTGTCCATCCGCCGCACCTGCCAGGCTGAGGCTGAAACCAAAACGGAGGGGCCACAACCTCCACAGGCAGATACCTACACTCAAACAGGCCTCCCAAGGGCTGAAAGAGCCGCCCAGACCCTCGGTTCCAGGGAACTCCAGAATCTGGAAGTCCTCCTAGGTCCTGAAGGCAGAGGTGGGTGTCATGGGTGCAAGTGTGCCCAGCTGGATGAACTTTTCAAGCAGCTTGCCATGTTACAGGAGGAGCACACCAGGCAACACAGCATCCAGGAATCCAAGTGAGAGATTGATAAATGGTATTATGCACTGACACAGGCTGAGCAACAGCTCTGCCTTAGGTCCTGGCAAGGGGAAGGTAAGTTAGCTTCCAGCCCTGAAGTGACAAAGTTGACTGACTCACAAGACAAGGGAGACTGGACCCTCGCCTCTGCTCCACGCAGGAGGAGCAGTCTCCCCCTTGTCGCTGAAGTGCTCCTACACAACAGATACAATGCTCTATGGATGGAAAAAGGAGTGTGTGAGTAATGGTAAAGACCTAGGAAAGGGCAACCATACAAAACCACAACAATCTTGGATGCACTTTTAAGAGACCGGACATGTTGACACCAGTTGGGGCGCACCTGACCAGGGGCAGGCAAGAGTGTTCTGGCAGCAAGCTGGCTGGGCTTATTAGCAAAGCTTTAACCTCAGTGCAGCAGGGCAAGGGGATGTATTCTGAGTGATGGAAGAGAACCTGGGAACACCATCACTTTAGGAAGCAACAGGGAAATACCTGTGAATCGTCCCAAAGGAATTAAGAAGAGCTCCTCTGAAAAGGTGATGTGACTGACAGACCAGCTGCAGTGCCTCTACACTGGTGCACACAGCATGGGAAACAAGCAGGAGGAGTTGGAAACCATGGTACAGAAACTATGACCTAATTGCTATCATGGAAATGTGGTGGGACAAATCACACAACTGGAACACTGGAGTAGAGGGCCACAAGCTTTTCAGTAGAGGTAGGCAGGGAAGGAAGGGCAGAGATGTTGCCTTCTATGTTAAGGAGTGGATTGATTGTGAAGAGTTGCCTCTGAGAAATAGCCACAAATAGGCTGAGAGCTTGTGAGTAAAAGTTAAGGACCAGAACAATAAAGGACACCTTGTGGTTGGGGTATACTATAGGCAGTCGGATCAAGGGGAGCCTGTTGATGAGGCCTTCCTGCTTCAGGTACAAGAAGCATCATGCTCGCACGCTCTCATCCTGATAGGGAAATTCAGCCACATGGATGTCTGCCGGAAAAGCTTCACAGCAGGCTCTAAGCAATCCAGGAGACTCCTGGAGTGCGCTGAGGATAACTTCCTGGTCCAGGTATTAGACAAACCAACCAGAGGAAAGCATTACTGGACCTGGTGCTCACCAACGCGGACAAACTCCTCAAAAAGGTTAAGATTGGAGGCAGTCTGGGCTGCAGTGACCATGCCCTGGTTGAGTTTGTGATCTAGTGGAATATGGGCCTGGCAAAAAGCAAAGTCAGGACCCCGAAACTCCAAAGAGCGAAATTCCAGCTCTTTAAAGACCTAGTGGATGAGATCCCCTGGGACACTGTCCTTAGGGACAGAGGACCTGATCAGAGCTTGCAACTCTTTAAGGATATTTTTCTTAGAATGCAAGAGCTCTCCATCCCCATGTGTAAGAAATCAAGCAGGGAAGGCAGGAAACTGGCATGGCTGAGCGAGGACCTGCTGGTCAAACTGAGGTGCAAGAAGGAAATGCACAGGCAGTGGAAGCAGGGACAGGTGGCCTGGGAAAAATACAGGGATGCTGTCGAGTTGTGCAGGGAAGGGATGAGGAAAGCCAAGGTACAGATAGAACTGGGCTTGGCAAGGGATGCAAAGAACAACAAGAAAGGATCTATAGGTACTATGGCCAGAAAAGAAAGGCCAGGGAGAGTGTACCCCCTCTGATAAATGAGAAGGGAGAACTGGTAATGACAGACATGGAGAAGGATGAGGTACTCAACAACTTCTTTGCTTCAGTTTTCACTGGCAGTCAGGCTTCCCATATTTCTCAAGGCCCTGAACCTCTAGGTGGGGGCTGGGGGAGCAAAGTCCTTCCCACTGTAAGCAAAGAGCAGATTCGGGACCTCCTGATGCAACTGAACAGCTACGAGTCTATGGGGCCCAATGACATGCATCCCAGGGTCCTGAAAGAACTGGCTGATGTAGTCGCCAAGCCACTCTCCATCATATTTGAAAAGTCATGGCAGTCAGATGAAGTTTCCAATGACTGGAAAAAGGGAAACATCACTCCCATTTTTAAAAAGGGTAGAAAGGAAGACCCACGGAACAACGGACCCATGAGCCTCACCTCTGTGCCTGGGCAGATCATGGAACAGATCCTCCTAGAAGCAATGTTAAGGCACATGCAAGACAAGGAGGTGATCTGAGAGAGCCAGCACGGCTTCAATAAAGGCAAATCATGCCTGGCCAGTCTGGTGGCCTTCTATGATGGAGTGACTGCATCGGTTGACAAGGAAGATTGACCAATGTCATCTACCTGGACTTCTGTAAGGTCTTTGACATGGTCCTACATGACATCATAATCTCCAAATTGGAGAGATATGGATTTGAAGGGTGAACCGTTCAGTGGATATGAAATTGGTTCGAAGGCCGCACCCAGAGAGTTGTGGTCAAGAGGACAAGGGGAGTCCCTCAGGTATCTGTCTTGGAACTGGTACTGTTTAATATCTTTATCAATGACATAGACAGTGGGATTGAGTGCACCCTCAGCAAGTTTGCAGATGATACCAAGCTCAGTGCTCCAGCAACAGAATGAAGGGATGCCATCAACAGGGACCTGGACAAGCTTGAGAAGTGGACCATGTGAACCTCATGAGGTTCAACAAGTCCTAGTGCAAGGTGCTGCACCTGTGTTGGGGCAATCCCAGACATGAGGACAGGGTGGGAGAAGAACACATTGAGAGCAGCCCTGTGGAGAAGGACTTAGGGATTCTGGTGGATGAAAAGCTTGACATAAGCCAGCAGTGTGTGCTTGCAGTGCAGAAGGCCAACTGCATCCTGGGCTGCATCAATATAGGTGTGGCCAGCAGGTTGAGGGAGGTGATTGTCCCCCTCTACTCTGCCCTCGTGAGGCTCCACCTGGAGTACTGTGTCCAGGTCTGGGGCCCCCACCACAAGAGGGATGTGGACCTGTTAGGAGGGCCACAAAGATGATCAGAGGGCTGGAGCACCTCTCCTATGAAGAAAGGCTGAGAGAGCTGGGGATGTTCAGCCTGGAGAAGAGAAGGGAGACCTCATTGCAGCCTTTCAATACTTAAAGGGGACTTATATAAAAGATAGAGAGCAACTTTTTACTCAGGCAGATAATGAAAGCACAAAGGGAATGGTTTTAAACTAAAAGAAGATAGATTTAAATTAGATGTTAGGAGGAAATTCTTCACTCAGAAGGTGGTGAGGCACTGGAACAGGTTGATCAGAGAAGCTGTGGATCCCTGGAAGTGTTCAAGACCAGGTTGGATGAGGCCCTGGGCAACCTGATCTAGTGGGTGGCATCCCTGCCCTGGCAGGGGAGTTGGAACTAGATAATCTTTAAGGTCGCTTCCAGCCCACACCATTCTATGATTCAATATGATTCTATGATTCAATATTTTCTTGATAAAGTAGTCAATTAATAAAGATGATTGCATGCGCTTTGCAGTGGATAGTCATTACCTCTCTGAGAATGATCATTTCTCAACTTCTACAACCTCTGCACCCAGCTAGAAATTCATATACAAAAACTTATAAATAATCAATAAATGGATAACTTATGGACAGCTTTCTAATTTTTACCGCAACATCTGATAATGTACTGTACAGGCTACTGAAAAATAGGTGGACATGTTTGTTCCATATATATCAAGATTGCTGACTCACCAAAAGACAGAGATTGGATTTCCTCAGTAATGTCTTCTGTGTAAATAAGTCACCAAAGCATAACCGTGGAGCACATACACTTGGACTAATTACTTGTGATATTGACAGATTTTGGTAGCTGAAGATTTGGAAAGAAAATGAATTATTGCTCACTACTCCATTCCCTTTACTCATGAAAATCATAATTTCTTAAGTTAAATATGCTTCATGTATAGCAACAAAGTAAGTGAAAGAAATTGACAGCCTCTAAATCATTCATGTTAATCCCTTATTTTCATTAAATTCTAACATTAGAAGATAAATACATTATGGACATCAGAAAGTCTGATACACCTAATAAGGTGTACAACATATTCTACCTATTAATCTGTATTCTACATGGAATACTTTTTTAAGTTAATTTTAATCATTCCAGCAATAAATTACTTCTCATCAGTGTTCCTTTAATGTTTCTTATGTCTATGGTCCATACAATACAGACATGTCTTACCATAATGAGCTTCTTATAGCTTTGTCTAGCTATGAGAATATCTAACAACAAAATTATGTCCTTATTTCAGAAACATTATGTTCGGACATTTTTGTTACCATTTTTAATCTATCTTTATTTATTTGTTTTTGATACACCTTCACGCACTCTCCCTCTCCTCCCATTTACCAGGCATTAAGATTTGGTACCATTTCTCTTAGAAAGGATTATTGCATTTGGTGTTGGGTACTTCCATTAGCCTGGCAGTTCAGCTACGTGAGAAAAGGGAAATGGATCTTATCTTTGGGTAAATGTTCCAGCTATTTTCTGGGCTGGGCTGAATCATCTTAAACCTGTTGAGTATAATGGCCTAAACGGTATTGTAGAGCCACAGTAACCTCACTGCCACGGAGTCTCAGAAGAGAAACATCATCAAGGTTCTGTGTCCAAGACATCTGAGTGAAGTGATGCATTATAAAGCATTTTGCAAGGCAAAACAAGCAAAAACAGTTACAACCAGAATCTGTGAAAAGCAAGTATGCTACATTTATGGCATAATCATCCCTGTCACTGTATTTTTAAGACACAAAGCAGTCTAATACAGATTTTTTTTTTAAAAGACCTAATTACAATCCTAGTCATTGCATTGCACCAGATGTTGCCTTGATTTAACAAATACTGTCTGCTATGATTACAGTGAAGCATATTGTAACTATGGTTATAACAGATACTGGCACAGATCACCAGCCAGCATAAATCAACAGAAACCATTGACTCTAATATATATAGGCTGATTTTTACAAGTAGAGGTTTTGGCCTACAACTTTATGATTATAAGGAGGGAGGGAGATATGAAAAGCATTTTCAACATTACTTTAAAATACATTCCCCCCTCCCATGCCACAACCTCCTTTTTGTTTTTTTGTGTTTTTTTGTTTGTTTGTTTGTTTTGTTTTGTTTTGTTGTTGTTGTTTTTGTTTTTGTTTTTCTCTGGAAAGGCATCTACTCTATCCACATGAGTACAGATTGTCACCAAATACTTTCCTTGTTGAATTAGCATAGACAGTCATATTACCACATCTGACTGCATAACTTCAAATTTTATCCCCAGAAATTAAGACAAAGGTTCTATGTTCTCCAATACAAAGCTAAAATAATATAAAATATTGATGAAATCATTTTATCAAGCAGTGTAGCAGTAATACCTGTGTGACTGCTACATATAAATAATATTACCCAACCATAGTGAAACTACATATGTAGTTTTCCACTGGGATTTATCAATCCATCTTTGGTGTTAAATCTGCCACAGACTTAAGAATACAAAGTTTATTTGAAGTAAATTACATTTTTTAGCATTTATTTAATATTTTGCAACAAATGTAGTATCTATGATAAAATTCAATGGAATATCACAAATTGAAAATTGGAATTCTAGATTTCCAACCGTGATGGGATAAAAAAATAAATAAAAAAATACAGTCATCAGTCAAGATTATGAAGAAAAAATCTTCATCTACAGAAATAATTAACATTAAGACCTCATCATACATGTGGAGTTCCAAAAACACCTAATCTGAAGTCTTTTTGCAGAATAAAATTTCACTGTAGGCAATGTTTATAGATACTGGATCAGTAAATATCTAAGAAATACCATTATTAGAAAACAGTAAAATAATTATCTTAATCACTTCACTGGCCAATTTATGAAAAGAAGTAATCATTGTATGTAAACAGGATAACATTAAAATGTAGTGTTGACTGGCACTCTTTAATAAGGAGATTCAATACTGAATATGTTCTGTTTTGAAGGGCCCTTTGAGCTTTGATTATTTTATTGTGAACTCTGTGCCCAGAACCACTTACCTAAGTCAAAAGATTAGCCTGGGGCCTCCCATTCCTACCAAGGTCTGATACAAACTGTGGTTAATAGATTAAGTTGAAGAGCCCTTCTGTTGCATGCTTGCATTGTTTCATTTCTTGAAGTAGTCTAGCTACAAGACACCAAGCTGATTACATACATTGCAAGCAGTCTGTCTTGTTTTGAAATTTGTGTGTAGGGTAACGAACATTGTAAACATATGCAAAACTTCACACTAAGTTATTTTGGAGCTTCAGTTTGGTGCTTATTAAAATTCTGTCTTTCTGGTGTTTATCAGGCAATGCCATTCATCTATAGTGATTTCACCAGGGGTGAAATATGCCTTATTCAGAAATGGAAATGCTAAATTCCAGGAATACAATGATACAAAGGCATCAGGCTCTCCTTCTAAACTATGCATGTTACTTATTTCCTAGAAACTGAAGTAGGCGTAAGAAATCCAGTTAAACAAAGAAACTGCAGCTAATATTTAAATTATTTCCAACTGAGGTGACAAAAATGGTCAGAGGAATAAGCATGCTATTCCCAAAATGGACTATAATTATAATTCTTTATAATTAGCACCATCTTTTATTTTTTTTTAATATATTTATCTTTTAAAAATAATCAGATCTCGTTCTCCACAGGCCCCCTCTCTTGTTCTTTCTCTCTTTCTGCATAAAGCTAAAGAAAAATTAAATGTTGGCAGTTAAAGTAGCTGCATAAGTATGGCAAGCATCCAAAATTCAAACAGACAAATCTGGAGTCATCTTTACATGTGTGAAAATGGATGAAAAAAATTTAACACTGTAGACATTCTATTTGGGTAAGAGTTTACTCAGTTGAAGGTGATTGACAGCAGCTGTTATGTTTGAAGATTTTAATGGACAATATGCAATGTCTAATAAATGGTGCTCCTCACACATTTCAGCCATTCATTTGTTAGAAAAAACACATGCAGAGCACTCTGGGTCATGTGCTGGGGAAACATTTTGTTGTCTTATGTAGATGAGGCTGTCCTTTTGTACAGACCTACTATATTTACCAAAGTAATTGGTAATTGTTACATAGACTATCACTTCTGCCACAGAAACATGACCACTGGAGATTTAATGAGCTGAACCTGTGTCAAAAAGAACCAGTTTTGTTTCCTGCCATGGGTTTTCCTAAGTATCCATCAGTGTGTATTTTTATTCCAAGGGTCTAGTTTATATGAATGACTCAAATATAATCTACTGCACTTTCAGATTTATTTGAGCTCATTATTAATACTTCCTTACAACTTACTGAAATCTGCATCAGGAATTTAGATCCTAAGAATAGTTTTAAAAGGTTGATGAATCAGTCTACAGGTATTTTAAAAGGACACTCACTAAAAAATATATCACTTTGAAATAATACACTGCTGTGAAATGTTTTCAGACCAGAAGCTGCCCTTACAGTAGTGTCAGTCAAGAATAAGTCTTCTGAAGCCAATGCAATTATTCTGCATTTAAATCCATATATCTGAAATCACACAGTGGTTCTGTCCTCTCCATAAATTAACCAGAGTCTGATCATGCATTCTTTGTTCAGGCAAACATATATTCAGGCAAATATATAGAAGTCCGTGCCTGGGGAAAAAAAAACAAGAACTGGACTATTATAATAAAAATAACATAACTCTAGCTGAAATTCATTTTCTCTGACACTCCCCAATGTACACATAAACACAGGCACACCAATGCACATACACACAAAAGCATAGTACTCCTGTAAGAAAATCTAAGGACATAGACTTTGCTCAAGGAGTACCTCTGAGGCTGTATGGTAAAAGAGCCGTTTTCTAAACCACAGGTAGGCAAAGAAACCATGCTGAGCTTTGTGTCTGTGACTCCCTGTAAAACAGAAGCACTTACTCTAAGTAATATAGAAAATCTAGCTATTGAGTGAATTTTATTAATGTTTTACTTTTGTCATAAGCCTGGTATAAAATCCTCTCATAAGAAAAAGGGAATAAAAGCTTATAGAAAATGTGCATCATAAAAAAATTTCAAACAATACTAGCAATGAGGAAATGTTTTCATTTATCTTTATTAATTTATTTTATTTTTTTTAAATACATTTATTTTTTAAATTTATATTTAAAGTTCAAAGATATCATCTAATTCATCACTTTATTGCTCTTATTAATTCTAAGCATACATCAAGGTGATTCAAAAACAATGGAGCTCTTTTCTGTCTGGATCAAAATTTCTCTCCACTATAACTCCAATGGTTCAAGATTAATTTTATCTTTTGTTTGTTTTTCTGTCATTTCACAAGAGCATAATTTTATTCATTGTCCACCCTCCCCTTCTATTTTTAAAAGTGCCATTTGTATAAAATATTATGTGTAATAAATCACTTGTGGCAGAAATAATAATACTGACCACACACAACTATTTATCATTGTGTTTACCATTGTGCTTCCCCTCCTTCTGTCCTGGATACACATCCTGCTGTGTCTGCAACATCCAAGGAGAACAGAAAAGTTATGCATCATTGTCACCAGAGGGATTTCCACAGTAGAACTGGCAGAGATAAAAACACTGGTTTGTCTCGAGAGAAAAGACCTGGTGCAACTCTTCTGGACTTCTTTGGTGTAGGCCTGAAGGAAAGGTGAAAGCACAGAATCAGTAAATCAAATGCTTCAATACATAGTTTTACACTAAAAAATGAACAGTCCTGGCCTCAGTAAGAAACCAAATGATCAGACTCTTCATGATTTTAGTCATTTCAATAATTCATAAGCACTTACTATTTTATACTTTTTGAAATTTTAAGGAGTCAATTAATTTATTTTTTTACCAAATCAGGTATTATTTACTGTTAATACTAGGTGGTGTGTGATGTTCATCTGTTCCACATATTCACACAATGGTGCTTCAGTGGTTCTTATCATCACTCCAATGATGATAACCTTTTAGTTGACTGGAGCAATGCCAGGCTATGGCTGAAGACTGATTCTTGTGTTGCCAGAAGTTTTCACTATTACAGATGACACAGACAAAAATATTTACCTTTTTAATCTGCAGAAAATTCATCACTGTCTTTGCTGATGGGATAAAGGATTATAAACTTGTTAAAATATAAAAATACAGGTGTGGAAATGTCTTAATTTGTGGGATAGAAGACACATGCTCTGACTAACCCTAAAAGTTCCTTGTTTCTCATTCTGATGACAGAGTTTCAGAGTCTTTTAAAATTATTCTCCATCCCACTTAAAACTCTAATCCAGTTATCAAATAAACAAGTTCAGAGTTGGATGTTGACAGTAAATAGGACTTATTTTTCTTCTGGGATCCGTTTTTGTTTTACTAAACTGGTGTCACAGAAATTACAAAAAAAAAAAAAAAAAAAAAAAGATGTTTGATATTTTCTTTCTTTCTTTTTTCTATTTTTTTTTTAATAAACACAAGTTACTTGAAGAACAGTTAATTTGCTTACTTGTCTGCCTGAGTAACAAAAAATAGTCATCTCTCGAAGTCCTATTTTAGAAAGTTAATTTACTTATTTGTTAATATTTTGTAAGTCAAAAAATATTCATTGTTGAAAGATAGATTCATTTGGAATTTTTCTTTACGTATTAATGTTATATGGAGCAATGCACACTATACCAAGTTGGAAAAGATAAACTGGTGACTCACAGTAAACACTACAGACTCCAAATGTTATTTGAAAGTACAACTGTTCTTAACTTCTGTCTGTTACAGAAAACGTCGACCCTTCCTTGAATTTGTTTTATACTCTTTTACCACAGTGACCAACTCATAGGTTGTGATTGATCTTCAGACTTATACACTTCGACGGTTTGCAACTTTTTGTCTCAGTTACACCAGCATCTATTTTATATGCAAGTCCTAGATCTGTGACTTCATCATATCCATGTCCTGCCACCAGATACAGAAGTGCTTTGTTCTGCCTCTTTTCATGCTAGAGGAGTTTTTCCTAGGGGTTGCTCCTTGTTCTGAAACATGAAAATGTGTGAAGCATAAAACTCCAGCTGTGAATACTTACCTCCCTGCAGTGTTAAAAAGTTCAATATACAAAACACCTGGTTTCAAGCAAAATGTACACTAAGATATATGGCAATGAGACAGATTTAATATACCCCATAGGGCCCTCAAGCAGTTTTTAAATTAAAGACACAACAGAGTTTGGTTTCTTTTTCCCCCCTTCTTTTTTTTTTAATGAGCCTTTACAATTTCACAAATAATGAATCGATACATATTCCAACTGAAGAGAAAGTCAAGCAAAAATGCAATTTGAGGTAAGTGGAAAGGATAAGGATTCAGTTTTATGCATGTAGGAGCTGACATATGTAAAGTTTACATTATGAACAGAGGAAAAATGTCTGTTCCATGTAAATGAAGATGTAACAGTGGCTCCCCAGAAAAGAAACGGGCTATGTTGACATGAAGATATATGCTATAGGGTAGGTCTAAAATTCACTGAAGGTTTACTTATTAGAAATTCAGCATAGGTAGGAATTATTTTCCAAACAGTTTAGATAACCAAATATCAATACGTTGACTCATATTAAAAATTACAATAAAGTAGAGAAAAATAAAGCCTTATGAGTCTGTTACTCTTACATTACATCCTGTTGACCTTATTTCACCTTTATGTCTGGCTTTACTTCCATACAGAGATGTTTTAACACCAAGGAGTATAGATGTGTCTTGAAATAATTAACAAGAAGTTCACAAGAAAAAATAATAAGGAAATCTGAAAGATCATAAGTCATCCAACATTATTCTTATTATGACTTCATGCAACAGATACAGATGTCATCATTGTTCCTACTTCCCCTCAGGAACACCAATTCACTTGGTCTACTCTTGTATGTTGTCTGTGTAGTAAGACTTTCTTCTGGACAATATCAGTTTTGTCTTCAGAGGATAGCATGCACAACAAAGGGGAATACAATCTTTCTCAAAATCTATGCTATCAATCAAAAGATGTACTTGTATTTTTAAATTATCTACATACTTTAGAGTTCAAAAGTACAGAGTTCTGGCATATATAAAGTTAAAAGAAATTTACAATACTTTTTTTTTTTTTCTTAAGAATATTTTGGGCTCAAATATTTGATGCACTGAGGAGTCAATATAGGAGACTTTAACTTCCCAGACACAAACTGGTAATATCATACTGCCATGACAAGTAAGTCTGGGAAACTCCTAAACCATATTGAAGATAACATTCTGTTACAACTACTGAGTGAGCCAACTAGGAAAGCTGCCCTCTGAGATCTGCTGTTTGAGAATATAGAAGGCCTTGTGGGAGATGTGGTAGCAGGTGGCTGTCTTGGCCACTATTTCATCATGAAATAGTTGAGTTCAAAATTTTTCATGCCATGAGGAAAAAGCTCAGCAGAGTTGCCACCCTGGACTTTAAGAGAGGGACTTAAGGGAGCTAATTAAGCGTCCCCTGGGAATCTGTTTGAGAGGGTTCAGGGGTCCATGAGAGTTAGTTGCTTTTCAAGAACCACTTTTTAAAAGCACAGGAGCAGGCAATCCCATTGTGCAGCAAGTCAAGCAAGCAGGTCAGAAGACCAGCCTGGCTGAACAGGGAACTCCTTCTGGAACTAGGGAAGAAAAAGAAAACACATGATCTCTGGAAGCAAGGTCTGGCTTCACAGGGAGAGTACAGAGCTGCAGTTTGCATCTGTACAAAACAAGAAAAGCCAAAGCTCAACTTGAGTTGACATTGACTGGTGTGGTGTCAGACAACAAAAAAAGGCTTTTTCTAGTATGTCAAGAGCAAGAGGAGGTCAAAGAAAAACATTCAACTGATACTTGAAACAGATGGTCACCTAACAAGTAAGTATGAGGAAAAGGTGGAGGCATTTAATGCCTTTTTTTTTTTTTTTTTTTTTGCCTTTTATTAGTAACAACAGATCTTGGGCTGCCCGGTCCTCAGACCTGGATAACCATGACTAGGGAAGCAGTGATTTTCCATCTGTGGTCACCAGAATTGTAAGGGAACAGTTGTATCAGTTCAGCATTTGTAAATCCATGGGAACTGACAGGATTCACTACAGTGCTGAAGGAGTTAGCAGACGTTATAGCTGGGCCATTCTCACCAATTTTCCAAAGGTTGTGGAGTCTGGGGAAGTCCCTGCTGACTGGAAGCTAGCCAAGATTATACCCATTTACAAAAAGGACATGAGAGAAGACCCAGGAAGCTACAGACTTGTTAGTCTAATCTCAGTACCTGGAAAATTTATGTAGAATATTATCATGTGGGTTATTGAAAGTCAGTTAAAGAACAAAGCTGTTATCAAGCATAGTCAACATGGGTTCATCAAGGGAAAGTCCTGCCTTAGTAATTTGATGTCCTTCCATGATAAGGAGGATGTTCTGTTCTGTTCTGTTCTGTTCTGTTCTGTTCTGTTCTATTCTATTCATGCAGAACAGCTGCATGGGAATGTAGTGGTTTTACCCTGCCGGGCAGCTGAACTCCACCACAGCCGCTCTCTCACTCCCCCTCCTCAAAGAAGAGGAGGAGAAGAAAGTATGATGTAAGGAAACAGGGTCTCTCGCAGGTTGAGATAAGGGTAGTTTTAATTAAAGAAAAAAAAAGGAAAGAACAAGCGAAGGCCGCGCGGAAGCACAGAGGGGAAAGGGGAAAAAAAAATTCTCTACTTCCCCATCAACGAGCGGTGTTCGGCCACGTCTTGGGAAGCAGGGCCTTAATACGCGTAGCGGTTGTTCGGGAGGACAGACGTCTTCACAACGAGAGCCCCCCCTTCNGCATATTATTAAGGGTATTATACAAATGCCTCTTGAACACTGACAGGTATGGGGCATGAACCACCTCTCTAGGAAGCCTGTTCCAGTTTTTGACCATCCTCACAGTGAAGAAATTTTTCCTAATATCCAGTCTGAACTTCCCCTGGTGCAGCTTTGTGCCATTCCTGTGTATCCTGTCATCAATTACCAGGGTGCACAGACGGGCACCTCCCTTTCTGCTTCCCCTCCTCAGCAAGTTGTAGAGAGCAATGAGCTTACCTTTTCTCCAGACTAGAAACAAAGTGTCCTTAGCCTCTTCTCATAGGACATGCCTTCCAGCCCTTTTACCAGCTTTGTAGCCCTCCTCTGGACAGTTTCAAGTATCTCAATATCCTTTTTATATCATGGAGCTCAGAAGTGCACACAATATTCAAGAAAAGACTGCACACAATATTGAAGGTGAGGCTGCACCAGTGCTAAATATAGTGAATCACCTCTTTTGAATGGCTGGCTATGCTATGTTTAATGCACCCCAAAATACAGATTTCCCTCTTGGCTGCCAGGGCACAATGCTGACTCATGTTGAACCTGCTGCTAGCCAGCACCCCCAGATCCCTTTCTGCTGAGCTGCTCTCTTGCCACTCATCTCCTCATCTTTACCTGTGTCCATGGCATTACTCCATCCCATGTACAGAAGCCAGTATTTACCTTTGTTCAATTTCACTCCATTGATTGTCCAATGTTCCAATGCATCTAGATCTCTCCACAAGGATTCTTATCCCTCCAGAGAGTCAACAGCACCTCCCAATTTAGTATCATCAGCAAACTTGCTAAGGATGCTTTCCATTCCTGCATCCAAATCTTTGATAGAAACGTTGAATAGAACTGTTCCTGGGGAACACTGCTAGTGACCAGCTGCCAGCCAGATGTAGCCTCAGACAGATGACAAATTTCGGAGCCTCTGGATGAACATAACAACTGGTGCAGGAGACTAGCTGAGCTTCATCCAGTAGCAGGGATCTCCCTTCATATTGTCCACATCTGGGCCAAGGCCAGAACCAGATCTTTCAGAAGGCACAGAGAGTTCTTCCTCTGTGGAGGAGTGCAATTGCAGCTCAGCTGGATTTTTTTTTTTCTGATTCTTCACTGTTAATTTAATATTCAAATAACATTTAAAATAGAAGAAAACCTGTCAGATACCATTTCTGAACTGTAATGTAATGGCAGCCAGATATGAATGCGGTTAAAGAATGCAGTCATGAAGCTTAAATCAGGCACAAGAATGCTGTACAGACACCAGTAACAGACTCAAGAACAGAATTCATGGAGATATTTAATAAACATGTTAAAGATTTTTTTTTTTAATATGATTGTTTAGCTGTAGTTTCCATTTTCAGTAGTCAACCACTGAAAAAAAAAATAGGTTTCAGTGTTATATATATTTGCTGCATTTTGTGCTCTGTTTCTACTAATGCTCAGGATTTGTTAATTCATAGCCATTAAATATTCTCATCTTAGAGAATCTCATCTTAAATAAACTAATTAATTTAAAGCTCATTAATGAAGTTATGACCTTTATGTATCTCTAGAGATGAATGAAGAAAGAATTATTGAAATAGACAAGGAACAGCTGGAATGAATTTATCATTATAAAAGTATATTTTTATAATTTACAATTAGTTTCTGCATTAAAAATATATATAAAATAACTAATTTATATTTCTGAAGAGTTCAGTAACTGTGTGCATACTCTTAGTCAATATCAAATACAAATTATCCTTAGCCTGTCTTAAAGTACAGATTCCTTAACTTCATATTTACTATGTGCTAAGAGAATAGATACAAGACAGTTGCATTGTACAATTGATATGCCATAGCACATTCATACAGTTGCCTCAACAATGCATTCTTTCATTATGGTTGCATAAAATATTGTTTAGATTTATGCTTAGACAATAATAACATTTTTTTTTCCACAAAATAATATTTAAATCAACCTGATTATTATTAACAAGAGCAATTTGATTTTGTTGATCATGTTAATATCAAGAAGTTCCAATTAACATTTATTTAATATCTACAGTTCCAGCCTCCTTGGAAGATAAGAAAACAGGAACCTAAGGCCTTTTTTTTTTTTCTTTTTTTCCCTCTCTTATTAATATTAAGTGTGCAAGACACATTTTATATTTCAAGGCAATATGAAGTGTGGAATACAACAACAACAACAACAAAAAAGATGTTCCTTCTGGTAGTGAAGTTTTAATTTTTTTTTTTTTTACACCTTTCTTCAATAAATAATAAAATCAACTGACTTCTTACATGTTTGTAAGCAATCAAAACATATTATTTCATAAGGCTATTTATTGATTTCCTATCCCAAGTTAGAATCATCAGGACATATATATGTATATGTATATATATGTGTTTACGGAAAAACCATTTTCTTTTGACTGCAAGGTTTCCCAGTGCTACTAAGATTGTAATCAGCCAAAACAGCTTTCTAAGTTATCTTTTGTCTTTACTGCTCCAAAATGAGGAAACTCTCCAAGGAGAGAAATTGCATTCATTCCAAGTTGTTTTCTACATCTTGTCTTAGTGTTCTGTTGAACTATCTATAAAAAGAGAGAGAAAGAGAAAGAGAAAGAGAAAGAGAAAGAGAAAGAGAAAGAGAAAGAGAAAGAGAAATTGTTTAGTGCACAAAGAGAATTTAAGTGGAGGTTAATACCAGGAATAGTCTCTGAGGGGTAACAGGAAAATAACTATTTGCAACTTACCAAAATTAGAAAAAGTAAGGCAAAGAATAATCTTGCATATTAACTGGACATTACACTCTAGTAGACCTCTAAAATAACTGGGCTGAGAAGTGTTTCTTTGATTAAGTTTACATCATGGTCTAGATAAATGATAATTTTCTGATTTTATAGCATACTAAAATATTCATCATCAATTATAAATACTAGTGATATAATTTCCTTTTATATCTGAAAGGTGTTTGCAAGCTGAAACTAATTTCAATGACTGTATTGAAGATTTTGTAAATTTTAATCAAATCACGGCCAAAAAATAATACTTGCCTGTGGAATACCTTTGAATGATTCTCCATGTTAATATATCCGTCATACTTACAATTAATTATTTAAATAATTATCACTGATCTCTTAAATGATGGCAAAGATTTTAAGCAGAAAATGTGTGATCAATGCCCAAGGAATAGCAAATTCAAACAGAAATATTGTGTTACATATGCATGACAGTTCATTCAAATAACAAGATCCTTTTAGGATTCAAGGCTCAATATATTCAGTGTCTATCCAAATATTCACAAACAACATCGTCCCAGAAATAAACCCTGTATGTCTTCCATATTAAAATTTCTTACAAAGGTGTGTTTGTTTTGATTTGTCTCATTTTGTTTTGTTTGTGTGTTTATTAGGTGAGGAGTTATTCTTGAGAATGTGTTTTCACAAAATTACTACAAATCATAAATGGTCAGTCATACTTCAAGGTTTCATTGAATGCGAATGACATTTTTCAAATAGTAGAGATTTATAGGTGTTTAAATGAGAATTAATATTGTCCTTGCTATTAGCAAGGACCTTTATAAATAATGTAATTGTTTGTTTATGTGTTTGTTAATAAAAGTAGACTCAGAGTATGTTTTCAGTCAGTTCAAATCCTTCTTCAGAATCAAATTTTGGTCACAATTTATTTGCAAAAGCAAGCTGTTTTTCAATACTCAGAAAAGGAAAGCATCGGGTGAATACCTGTGAGAAGAGGTATCTCTGCTGATATCCCAGCAGGTGTTTATTTCATACTGCAGCTGCCTATTTCAAATTTCTAGGACACAGTCTAGAAACAGAACATGAAGAGGGTTGTCGTGCAGTGGAACAGGCTCCCCAGGGATGTAGTCATGGCACCAAACCTATCGGAGTTTAAGAAGTGTTTGGACTGTGCTCTTAGTCATATGGTCTGAATTTTGGGGCAGACCTGTGTAGTGCCAGGAGTTGGACTCGATGATCCTTGTGGGTCCCTTCCAACTTGGGATATTCTATGATTCTATGATTCTATGAAAACATTTTTCACTTGAAAGTCAATCCTGCAGTCAACAGAATTATCAGAGAAAAAATAATATATATATATATATTAATGAAGGATTAATATTCACTCTGCTAGCATTAACCAACTTGAACTATTACACAAGATGCAGTATAAGTGCAGTTGGATTGGATAGGATAGTTTAATTTA